>JAHZNP010000514.1:0-52957 GCA_020615345.1 Triops cancriformis | reverse complement strand
AATCTCTCAGGCTGGAAGTGTTTTCACACTTGTCCACCCTTAGAACGGTAGAAGGCTAGTCTTCAGCAATTACGTCACCTAAGTGCCTGAAGAAAGAAGAAACTTTTTGAAGCGAACCTAGACTAAAAACACACAAAAAGTGAGCAAGGCCAACTATTTTCAAGTGTATCGGCACTGTATTCATTCTCGTAATTATGTTCCATCTAAAAATGGCATACTCCGTATGCGTCCACTGAAAACCGTAAAGCTTTTGTACTACCAGTAGTTATAACTGCCTTTGCCCATTCCCAGAATTCAGGTTCAGAATTAACAGTATGACACATATTACCCCCAAGTACATTCTTGTGTTAGTCCCTTCCGAGTACTCCATGACTTATTGCATAGTCTTCGCTTCGTAAACGAGTGCGGAATACCGATTCTCCTACGCTTCACCATTGTGTCGCCAAAGGAGCATTAAAAGCAAAAATACCCAAATTTGACGAGACCGCACGTCCCACGTTTTGTAAGTCTTTCTCTCCAGACTACTTCCAACATCCATACACGATGGATTTCAAGAAAGACTGTGGAACGATTTCCCAAAGTAATGTCTTCTATTTGCTATCATTTGGCGAACCATTTGCCGCACAAACCGTACAGCACTGATTTGATGTTCTTTCAAAACCAGTCTCTCCTAGCTACAGAAAATCAGTCGAACAACTTTTAATAGCATTTTGCACCCACGATTTTTTTTTACAGGGTATCACCCTGTTTCCAGAGAGAACCCCTGCTTTGCAAGGGAATACCGCACAGTCCACAAGGGAATTAGTTTTCGCACCTATGTGTCATTTCACAAACCACCGAAGGAATCGACCCTCTTTCTTTTCCTAGCGTGACAATAGCAACGAAAAGTGTACGAAAGAATGCGAATTCATACGGACGGCCCAGTTCAGTGTGCCTTAGTCGTGACGTCAAGAAACCCCTCCTTTTCTGACCTGAACCCTTTCTTTTCCTGACGTAACAATAGCAACGAAAAGTGTACGAAAGAATGCGAATGGAATGCAAGACGTTTTCCAAAAGATTATGAATATCTGCCCTCTCATAGAAATCACGAACATAAAAAATATAAATCACACTACAGGATTTTTTCCTGCATTTTTCAGTACCTAACACGTGCCAGTAGCTTGTGTCGTTTCAGAGAAAACCGAGTTCCTTTTTTCCCACCACGAATGCATTATATAGAGTACTACCGTACTCTATAGATTAATAGGAAGGTTTCTGGAGTAAGGTGCTCTTGCGAAATGCTTCCTGACCAACTACATATTAGAGAACCGGAGGCCACACTTGCCGTGGCAAGGACACCCGATTACTATTATTATTATTACGATACAACAAATGAAACAACTGAAGACCCAACTTGTGCTTGCTCGACATCTTCGGACGAAACAACTACGGCCGCACCGGATTTGCAAGGAACATATGGCAGTACCACGTCTGGTGAAATAGGGCTGGCAACAGACTCGACTCGAGTCGAGTCGAAATGACCGGACTCAGACTCGACTCGACTCGGATGACTCGACTCGGGCTCGACTCGACTCGCTTGAACCCGGAGAAAGGAGAGGCTCGACCGTCAACATGAGAGATTAGAGAAAGCAGGAAGCAGATTAGAGAAAGGAGAGGAAGGGGAATGCTCTATTCATGTATAAAGCCTTTATGAAGTCTTTTACAGCGAAAGTTTTTTATCTGAGTATTGCAGTGCTTTCTCTGCACCCGTATATGTGGCCAAACGACTGCTTCTCGGGTTCAATACAAAAGTAGCAGACTCAGACTCGACTCGACTCAAGGTGTACAGACTCGAGACTCGACTCGACTCAGGCAGACAATGAGTCGAGTCGAGTCGAGTTTTTGCCAGCCCTATGGTGAAACAACCACAGCGTCAGTAACCAATTCTGGTGAAACAATGACAGCCGCAGTAAAAACATTTGGAGACACGACATCCGGTGAACCAACTACGGCCGCAGTAACGACATCTGGTGAAACAACTACAGTCACAGAAGCGACATCTGCTGAAGCAACTAAAGGCGCAGTAACGACATCTGGTGAAACAACTACAGCCGCAGTGACGACATCCGGTGAGACAAGTACAGCCGAAGTAACAACCAAAACTGCAGCCTACAGTTGAAAGTTTGGGTTAGAAAAATACACGTAATCAATCACATGATTGGTAGCTACGACTTAACGGTTCGATCTCTGAAAATATCTGTGAACTACATAAGATGAAAATTCCCCTTAGAGAATCTCACGTTCCTGTTTTGAACAATGAACGGAATAAGCGTTTGCCAACTGAACCACATGATCGACGGGTCCACAGGTAAATTACTAAGTGGGCCAAGAGTGACGCACCGAAGCTTTTATCCAATCTTGTACTGTAATTGGATTTTAAATTACCTGGATCTAATTATCGTTCCTGCGGATTGCAGCAAAGAGGAAACAACAATAATCAAACCGGCAATTTGTAAAGACTACATCTACAAGCACGAGCTTGTTTGCAAATGAAGGTTTGCAAACAAGGAATCCAGTACCTTATTGTAATGGCTGCTGTATTGTATTTATTGTGTGTATTGGCTGCTGGGTAATCCTTGGACCTTACTGTACCGTTGTACTGGTGCCCATTACAACGAGCCGTTGTCCCAGTACAATGAACCTCGGAGTTGGTTAGTTATATTGAGCGTTCATTGTACCAGACGTCATTTCCCATAAGTGGCTACGGAGATCATTTTTAATTCGTAGTCAAGGCCAGTAAAAAAAAATCCCCCTCTCACCCTAAAAAAATGTGAAATGATAATTATGTAAATATAAATATTGTTTTCTGGTGTTTATTTCTAATTATATGCTAATTTAGTGTTGTTTTCTATTATTTTGTGTTGATTTGGAGCCTTCCAAACCATTGCTGTCTTTTTGCTTAAATATCTGCCTTTAATTATGACTATATGTTTCCCATGAAATCGTTCCTGGGCTGCTGGACTTCATTGCACTTATCTTTTTTTCTACCAAACTTTTTTCTGCCTATCTCATAAGTAATCGATTGTCTGTTTTTTTTTTAAAAAAAGAAAGGCTTGACATTCCAACCATTAGCTTCTTTAGAATATATGAATTAATGAATTACAATGTAAACAGACGAAAATTTAGCTCACAACTGTCCCATGACTATGAGTCATGTTCAATTGTAAGAATGTTTCGGCTCATAACAAATGAAAAACTTCAATGATGCCTGGTCTGGTGCTTCGTTGTTCAGTACTCGGCAAAAAAACGGGCCTAGCAAACCCCTCAATGCTAGCGTCACGGCCGTTGCGCAACTTGTGTCTCACTTTATCGTCTTCTGAACGTTTGTGACTCGCACGGTTTCCTCCCAGTGGCAGGGGACGCTAGCATACGGTGGTTTGCTAGGCCCGTTTTTTTTGCCGAGTACTGTATACGCGACAGCATTAGTATAAAGCATTCGTGGTAGGGCACACCACCGTATCTACATAAATTAACCTCATAACCTAAAGATTAGCTTACTGAACGAAAGAGAAGAAATTGCTACAGGGAATCATTAATAGAATGTTTGAATGGTCTAAGTAATTAATGTGGGCGTAAACAAGGTAAACGCTACACCAATGTGTAACTAACTTACTTAAATGGTCTTTCATGAGGTTTAATGCATTATACAATACAAACTCACGTACAAGATCTACAAGTGGCTAAAGTAACTGGACATCTATAATGAACTTAGTTCGATCTCTCGTGATCCTGGGTCATCTCACTCTATGATAGTTGGGCCTCATAAGAGAGAAGTGATTTGCATAAATTATACTTTCGATACCCTATAATGTAGAAGAATTGTAATAGGGAGTACAAAACAGGGAAAAATACTCTCCAAGACAGTGTATAAACATGGGAAACACCTCGACATTCTTAATGGATGAAGATGACGTATTATCACAGCATATATTGATATGTCGTTCAACGTTCTGAATATTCTATCGTATCGAACTGGGCCATAAGTCACTGTTATATCAAGCTACGCATGACGATGGGTTTTGACGTGAAAGAGTTCATTACTGATTCTGGCATTTAGACGGTCATTATGGCGTGACTAGAATGTAAATAAACTGAATTAAATTTCCTCTTTACAGGATCGACTTTCGTTTTTTTGTTCAACCCAGTTTTAGACAGAAAAACAACTTCCCCCCAGGTCAAGATCCCAATGACCATCGATTGTTGACAACCCTATGTATCGGTGTTTAGTTTCCTTCAACTTTTACGTAAAGGCTTTGCACTTTCGAAGTCATTTCGAAAGTCGCGTGTTTCAACTCTTGCAATTACAACCATGAAATGAAAGTGCCAATCACACGCCTTTACGATTGTAAGTGAGTGTGGCGGAATTTATTTTTAAAGTAGCCTCAATTCGGCTTGGAGACCCACACCAATTAACTGCTTCCTGTTACAATGCGTTAACTTAAAATTTTATTTTATTGATTGAATGCAAGTTTCAATACCTTTGAGAATTTATTCAGTTTAATTTATTTCGGCAAATAGAGAAAATGCCTTGTTGCTTTCGCACTAGAAACACATTACATAGGTATGTGTACGATTGGAGTTGTATGCAGTAACAAGTCCGCGATTCTTTTTTACGAATTCTTACGACTTTTACGGAAAATTTGTAGTACAATATATGTTAAACTACCAACATCGTTCATGAATGGCGTTATCTTTTTTTTGTAAAATATACTTTGAATCTGACGGATTACGACAGCAAGTTGATACGAGATCAACAGCAATTGTGCAAGCTGTGTGAGCGCAAAACGCACCAGTAAATGTAGTAGAGAGCTCTGATCATATGTATGCCAACACCTGACCTTTAATGATCCTAATTTGGATTCTAGCGTTCAAATGAACTACGCTGAAACAAATGCGTCGTGGTCATGACTTGTGTGCTATATACTGGAAAAGGACTTCCCAACCTTATATACGGGTGTGAGGGAGGACAAGTAAAGTTAGTTGCCCGATTCGAAGCTAGGGAAAATGTTGGCAAGGACTGTGCTACTCTTGTGTGTTACAGGCGCACAGTGTTTTCAGACTCGTAAGCTGAGATGCTTTTATTACGTGCTTTATGAAGAGCTATTGGCCTATGTTTTTTAATTTTAGGAATCATATACGACAATTTCTTCAAGCATTCTGTCCAAAGTCAGTGGAAATCACCATTAGACTTATTTCTGCGACAAATGGTCCTACGGCACCTGACGAGTAATCTTAAAATCATCCGTTCACACAGGAAAAGTAAGTTCGGGTTAATTATTTAAGTCGGGAACTTAGCACGTCTTCACACCAACTTAGGAGGTATTGTTTTGAAAGACGACAATGCAACAGTTACTCTAACGAACTGTAACACTGCGAAATGGTTAACTGGAAACTTAAACAGCGACGCTGCTTTTCGCATTGATTTAATGCCTTGCGGCAAAACCAAAGGAAGATGTGTTCCACTGACATGGGCTCAGGTAAATTGCCTTGCACAAACTTCACACTACGCGACTTACCCACTTGTCGAAGAAGAATCACGATCCCTTAAGTTACCCTCGAATTTACTCTGGAAACTCACCCCTTTTAGCCCCTATTTCCATCAAACTTGCTTTAAGTCTTCGAGTTGTTCACAATATCAAGGTAAAATCGTTCAATATATGATTTACCCAAATTTATACATATACAAAGTTACTCGATGTTCATTAACGTAACCCGAGTTATGAAAGAGATTCACAGTTCTAACTGCCCAGGGATAAATCGCGTAGTGCGGACATTGGCTTACACCCCATAGTCGGACAAGTTTGATTCGATAAACATAGTTTCGCGAAATTCTAGTCGATTCAGTCATTTAAGCGTCATGAATGATTATTACCTGCTAGGAAAACGTATTTTGTCTGTTTTCCCAATACTGGATGTGGATCGAGGCTATAGAGACGAAAAGCTTGCAATCTACTCTAGGATCTTCTGAGTTAAAGGAAAATACGGGCATGATTGAAAAGTTGGCTGGTTGTTCGTACAACCCTCTGAAAGCGTGGCACAGTAATCAGCGTCGAAGACTGGATTCTTCTAAATTGCACGCGAGAGACAGAGCTGTCAAAATGGCGGTCATAAATGTAATACACCACTTGCCCAACCGAAGGCATTTAGATAATATGAATGGGTTTAGGTTCCACCCGCGTGCTTTGTGCAAGTCGCAGCTAATGGCTCCGTAATTCGCTTTACTGGCTATGCTAGAAAAATCGCAGATCTTATGCTTGGATACCTAAATGCAACGTGAGTGAATAAAAAACAAAATGTACTTGAATTCATGCGTTCATTTGCAGAATGATACCTGTAACTCCTAAAGATCGTTCTCTTGGATTGCATGAAAATGGATCTTGGACAGGAATAGTAAACATGGTTCTAAACGAGGTAACACGCAACTTACGGAAAGTTAGTTTTTGTCATTACCTATTAATATCACATTCTAATCCGATCAAATTTAAGCATAATCCCAGCTTTTCCATAACATAATTTTAATCTACTTCGACACAACCTATAGGAATGCGACATTGGCGCTGCTCCATTTTACTTGACTCAAGATCGCTTCAAAGTTATCCGTTACTCAACTCATCTCATAGAAGATGTCAATACTATTGTTATTCGTGCACCACAAGAAGACGTCAAACTATGGATTGTAGTCCAGATATTTAACTGGCAGGTAGGAAAGTACTTTATTTTTTCAAACATCTGGATCCGAGTGTGTTGACGAGTCAGAAACTCGACAGTAGGACACTTTTCAAATTAGGGTCCCGGTTTACGTTATATTGAACAGCCGTTGCTTGTACGCTTGTTAATACTTACCATAGTCACTAGAATACTACTGGCTTACAAGATCAACAAGTGTACTGAACAAATAAACACGGCTTCTCCACTAGCGCACCTACCAGCGCAACCAGGAACCCTACTTTGGAATAAGTCCTATACCGAGCAATTTGTTTTTAGTGTTAGATACAATATGCTAGATCTCTATATTTGATAACTATCAATAATATTCCTATGCTTCTCGACATGATCATTCGATTAAAATGAAAATAATGTTGAAAACAACAAACACATCAATGTATTATATTGATAGTTTTCGGCGAAAACGTGATCCGATTTCTGGCAAATTTTCAATGTACCATCGATCCAATCAGATGATAATTTGAACGGAAAACTGGTCAGGAAAACTTGTTAAAACTCCAGCTCTATGCGCCAATAGGTACTAGCAGCTAATAAGTTGTACTCTAGACCGCTATAATTGTGCATGAGTTGTTTCTATAAGATCGTCACGTGGCAAGCTTGTATACCTGTGAATTAGGGCCGTACACATCGGTTCCAAGTAAAAAGTAGCGTCACGGCAGTTGATATAAGAGAAAATTTCCCTAATCTGAAATGACAACAATTTAAGTTCTAATACGTAGGTTTGGTTGGTACTTCTCGGCACGATGGGAGTGCTTTGCAGCACATTTTGGCTGTACTTGGAGGCTTCAGGTACTCAACCCAATAAACTGGCCACGCACTTGTTATACTCAATCCGAATCCTGATAGCTCAGGGTATGTAATTAAGTAAATTTTATTTACTTGTCGTAAATAAACTCCTCTACAGGGGAAGATCTACAGGGCACAATGGTATCAACAAGATTGTTAGCGGCTACGTGGTGCTTCGCAGGTCTCATTCTAGTTAACGTGTACACTTCAACTCTGATGTCGTCGTTGATCGTGCCCATTTTGCGTCCCGCGATAGACTCGTTGCAGGACTTGGCTTTTCAAAGCGATTTGCAACCATTCGCTAAGCGAGGAACGTCATGGGAAACTATGATACTGGTCAGTAAATGACATGGCGGCTGAGCCATTAGCACAGCTATCACATTTTGTTACAGAATCCTGAAATGGAAGCCATGACAGTAATTGCACAGAAATTCCGAGCTAATCCGGCCGACTCCTGGGTTGATACCTTTGAAGAAGGTATCAACCGTATCACGAAAGGCGGTAGTGCCTTTTTATCGGTAGGAATGAAGGTTTATTTTACAGTGGCGGAAGGCTAATACCTGGCTTCACAGACGGAATCAATTATTGATTTCTATCGCGGGGTCGATTTTGATACTTACAAGCGGTGCAGGTTGTACCAAACCAAATACGATTTCCAGCACAGATTTTCAGCAGGAATCCTTCCCATAGCCACACCTTCGAACGATGCTTTCAACTATGCGTAAGTCTATGTGACAACTGCTTTTAACAACAAAAATATTCATTATTACGGCGCTTTGCACTAGGCTTTCCCTTGTACATGAACACGGCTTCACTGTCTATCTTAGCGCCCCCTCTTTAAGTGCTCGGCGAGTGAAACACGTCTGCGGGACTTCGTTAAAGCAAGTTTCCACAGCTAAGGAGCTGGGGTTGCCGGATTTTCTTAGTGCTTTCCTTATTTTTTTCTTGGGAATTTTGGTCGCATGTTTGGCTCTACTATGGGAAAACTTGCGAAAATTTCTTACACCACGGTTAACAACGCCATAAAGCTTTGTTTGTTGACGATGTTACACCCTTGTTCACATACACGACTGTAATCGAATTATAAAAGCTGAAAGTGGCTATAAGACTTGCTCACATTTTATGATTTTTTTTCAGCAAACGTAGGAATACATGGGTATTTAGTCAGATTTGACGAACCTTCAGTACATTTTTCCTGAAAGCTATTACACCTGTCTTGGATGTAGTACCGTACGTGTACTATACTTCAAGGGCTCCCTTTAAATGACACACTGTTCACTCACTTAACTGTATTGCTCAAAAATTTATCGTAACGCGGCTTACCTAAGAGAAGCGGGATACCATAAAATGTTTTCTATATGTAAAAGCGAGAATTTGAAATACCACTGTCAGAACCAGTTGTGGTACCAGTACCAGCCTTCAAGTGCGTGGGAAGAGTGGACTGGTTTGGGTTAGGAATTCTTCAGTTTTAGGTTACGACCCTTAGGCCTACAATTTGCATGCTCAGATTTTTTATTAAGCAACACTTGACAGACCTAAGGCTGCACCCTCTTTTGTTACTCTACGAACCTTATCCCTTGTTACGCACCATATTGTCCAAGACTAGCACTTAAATAGCTGAGACTCCTAAATGTAGTCAGTTAACTCGTAATCAAGACGTTGAATACTCTATACTCTTTCCTACATGTGCAGAGGTGAAATTTGACGATATACGAGATTTACGCTACCAGATTTAACCTTTTAGGTTTATAATAAGACATATAGAAATTACGTGTTTTAATATATTGCGTATAATCTAGACATATTATAAAGATGTATAGATATATTTATACGTTAAAATACATATGTTGCTATTGATATTTATAAGATTCCTAAATCGACCACTCCCCTTGCCCTACTACGAATAGAATGAATCATGAATATTTTTTTTACACTTTCCGGCTATCTCATTAAAAACTAATCTTGGATTGGTATGACGTCAGAAGTCTCATTTTGCGGTCCACCGTCCGATGGTGGAACGTTCCTTCCCCCAAAATGGACTTGTGATGACATCCGAATCCAAGCTGTCCATTTTCAGTTTGCGATAAATGGTGGTGCTAGGATAAAAGCGAATGGTTCACTATGGACAGATATCTGGTTAAGCAAACATCATGAATGGCAAGGCACTGCTTATCGGGTGAACATATTGGACGCGAGAACGACAATGCATCTTCTGACGCTTGAAAGATTTAACTTACGTAAATGTCATCAAGTGAACCCAACTGTTCCCCGAAATGTTAACACCGCTTATAATTTTGGGTTAGACTAGATAACTCATTGGGTCCATTATCTCGCCAATGACGAAACCGTTTGTATGGTACTTATTCCGGTGCTTTTTATTCTTCTTTTACTGAATAGAACAGGACGAAAAGCTAAAAAAAATACAAAACGTGTTGCTGGAAATTTCGCATTCAAAAAGAAAATCCTGCCAAACTGTTCCGATCCAGATTCACAAAAAACGGATCGGTTTGAGTGAGACCGGTGGTGGTGATAATGAATTGCGAAAGCTTCCACGGTCCGCGGTCCATGTATCTATGCAATTTAGGTTTGCATACAAGGAGAAACCCGAACATTTATGCACTACACTTCAAGGACACACGTAGCGTGAACCTGTTCTACCCAGTTATTGCGCAGTTAGAAGACAAAGCAAGATGTTGCGCTTTTGGGGAGGTAATTACATTTTAATTGAAATTATGCACAATTAGATGAATTTCAAACCAGTCGCTTCTTTCGGGTTAAAGACAGCAAGCGAACTCTTAACCAAGTGATTCATTTTAAAAAAGTGAAGTGCATAGTGACAAATTATTGTAAATGCAGGAGTCACACCAATGGACACTGTGCCCATTGTATAGTTACCCATTGTTTTGCTTCCATTTCGTTTTAGCTAGTGGCATAGATACCATAGCTTTACATTATCACTTTATTTGGATGATTTTGCAAATATGGCTTAGTTTTATGAAAGAATATAGGCAGTACAGTTTTTGCACATACTGCTTGTACAGTACTCGTAAAAAAAAACATGACCCAAACAAGCCGTCTTATTGCTAACGTCTCACGCCACTGGGAGGATGCGCCGTTGCGGGTCACAAACTTTCGGAAGAGGCAAAAGAGGGACACCGCTCACGCAACTGCCGGGTCGTTAGGCACCCGACGGTTTTTTGGGGGTCGTATTTTTTCCGAGTACTGTACCATTGGTGCTCGGTTATGAGAACTTTAAAAAAAAATACGCGTGCATTGGCGTGATCCAATCCGATTATTTGTAAGGGTTCGGATCGATTTTACCTTATGAATGGCAGAAGTTGGAACGATTGTCCGAAAGAAACTCTGATCCAAGGAATTAAATTTGATCACTCATCGGACATAAAATCATCGGACGTTCAGACACTCATCGGTCACGGTCACAAAATCAATATCGTTAGCCGAAGATATCGATTAACCTAAATCAAGTATCAATCTGTTTTCAGAATATTGCCGTATTGAAAGGTGGGATTGGTGACATTCAATTTGGGAAAATGTCGGAATTGTCGTAGACAATATTGCTCAATGTACTTGTTGTCTTATTTGACCGCCGTGGGAAACTCGAAACGGTCACTTTGAATTTAGAAGATGTAGCAATCTTGTTTTGTGGGAATAAACGTTCGACGTTACAACGGCTACCTTTTCTTTGTTTATACGATTTTTTAATTGTATTATCTTATTTACTTTTTATCTTTATTTACTTTTACTGAAACGGGCTTCATACGTTATTGAATTTTCAAGATGGCGGGTTAGAATTTCCCAAGACGGCAGGGTAGTATGAATACAACAAGGGCACTGATGAGTTGTCTATTTCCACCACTCTGTAAAAGTGAAGACAAATAACGTATTTTTTGGCCATCCAGTGTGACCGTGACCATTGATTGGTCTGACGCGGCGGGAATACAGGCTACAATACGTCATCCACGCCCAAGATGGCCATGCTAAATTTTTGCAAGGCTTGCGGAATTAGACAAGTCAAAGGATCGCACCGGGCCTGGATCTTTCAAAATCTGGATCTCTTTTTCTTGAAAATTGCTCGAATCGGATAGACAACAATTGCCGAATTGTCAAAATTATTGCCATTGGTGATCATTTTGATAATAAAAGGTTCCAAAACGTTCATGAGAGTTTCCAATTTCTTTTTTGTCAATCTTCGACTAATATGGATGTGCTTTGGTGTGCGAGTTCAGTTTCAATTGCGGTGTCAAGTACGTGTCTTTGGGTGATTATTAGAATGATTTTTAAAACATACCTTTGCTCCTGTTATCATCTCTTGAACGAAGCAATGCAGAATGGAGAGAATCAGTCTATGTTACCTAAAGTACTCTTACTTCCTTGACAGATTCGCCCGATTATCTCAAACGAGTGTCTCAGGTTTTACTGGCGCACTCGGATTCCGGTTCCTTAGCAAACGTACATGAAGAATGGTACTTCACGGGAGAGTGTGTGGACTATGGATTGCCTACGGAGACATGCGAAATCTGTTCACACGCTGGACTTCGATACCATTTTACCATAAAAAACGTTGACACTGAAAAAGAGCTTATGGTTGGCTCTGAATGTATTCGGAAATTTAACATCGCTGTTTTCGATGAATACGGTAGAATGCTACTCGATGAAATGGCGCACGATTACCTAGAATCCAAGCGTAAGAAAGCCAAAGTGACGCTTTTACTTCAAAAGCTATGCGCTCAAGAGAAGAACTCGTATACCGACACTGCTCGATCGTACTTCAGAGATAAAGGATGCCTTACCCCGAAGCTGGGTAATATTGTCTTATGGAAGCTGGCCGAATACAATATTCAGCACAACGCCGCGGATTTTACTGTCGAAGTGGAAAACGAGAAGGAACTTCAAGATCTCCTTGACCTGAAAGACTTCCAGAAAGAACGAATTCGGCCAGCGCTGTCCGAAGATGCGAAATATTTTCTCGAAACGGAAAATCGGCCATGGGAACATGAAAACTACTAAAGTTAACGCCGTCCATGGATATTGCTGTGACTCAATAGCACTGGAGGTGAAGGGAATACAAAATAAAATGGGGAAATAATTTGTTAAATTTTTTCTTCCGCACAATAGAGGAGGGATGGGACAGTTTTCACGTAGGACATACCGTACAAAAATCATTACTAATGAACTACGACAGTTTTGGATCTGAAAAAAATCGTACCCTTAGTGAATACGATGAAGCTCACATGGGGAAATTTTTGTCGAAAAATTTTAAACCATTTTTTAGAAAATAAATAGAAACTGAATTTGGGTCCCTTTTTGTAAGAAGGGGGTCCTGTTTATTTTGTTGTACCACTCATAATATGTATCTAAAAATAAAGTAAAAATTACTTTTATGTAGCTGATAAGTTAGAAACTAACCCCTTCAACGGTTTATGTTAAAATCGCTGTCCTGATTTTGTACGAGATTTTACACTCCAAAGTGATGATTTAGTACGCTTTGGACAGAGCCATTTTTACCACAGAAAAACATGCTGTTGGCAACGCTGCGCAATCGCGTTCAGCTTACAGCTCGAGATATAGCCACGCGACTAAAACGTTGCCTTTTTTTTGTCAATGATCATTTTGACAATCGTGAGTTTCCTTGCACTAATTGGAGTGATTCCTATATCGAGAGGGAGTACAATTGTATGATTTCATTTGGATATTTTAAGTCTAAATTATGTATTTTTTTAAAAAAAGCCAATCGACTAGTTTTCTTATGGCAAAACACGGACAAATCGCACTACACCAAGTCCATTTCGTATCCCCGTGTATCTTGTTTTGGACAGTCGGAGGAGCTTCCAGTTTTCATGGGTGTTTGGTCTTATTTTTAGTGTTCTTCAAGCGTACAATGCCTCATTTGATAGCCAGGACACCAGGCCATCTGACGAGTATAGTTTTAGGCTACAGTTTTGTCTCCATGTGAAGTGAAAAATAAACTACAGAAAAGTGTCCCACACTGTCCCATCCCTCCTCTACTTTTGCTATTTGACGAGCATTGTATCAATACAAGTTTTTATTGCTCATGGGAGTATCTTCAAGGAACGAGACCCCACTTGCGTCTAACACATAGCCGGTTTCTAAAATTTTCAGAAGATTGAGTTTCAGTCTGACTGAATGGAACATTTTATCTACCATTACTAATTTAAATTATTAGTATTTGTTATCCACTAACGAACGTTAAAACGGAACAAATAGTAGTTAAAACGAACGTTAAAACGGAACAAACGGAACAAATAAAACATCACTCTACCAATTTCTGTAACATATTGTAATTCTTATGTCGTTGCACGCCTGTGACCCGCTTTCCTGTTCCCACAATAGAATTTAATGATTCCTAGGTTTACACGGGGCAGTAGGCACCAGGGGGAAAACAATCTAACCAACTGTTCACTAGATATTTTATATCTATTGTGAGCTTTTACTTTGATTACACTGGTAACTCATTGGATTAGTTGCGTCGTTAACGAAGAAAACTAGGAATACAAGACAGAACGTTAAGTTCTTCTCATGTATTCTATGGTTTGTTCCTATCTATGGTTTGTATTCCAGAGCTTTTTCTTCTTCTTTCAGATTCATGACACAAGAAAATTTATCTATTTGAGGGAGATTGATGGTGGAAGTTATCAATGGTGATGGCTTATCGGTATTGCCAAAGTCTTTGCGATCCGCGGTCCACGCATATAAATAAATTTTGGATTTGCGTGAACATTAATGTACTGCACTTCAAGGACACAGGACGTGAACCTGTGCTACCCAGCCACTGCGTAGTTAACTGACGGAGAGAGATGTTCCCGTTTTCTGGAGGTAAGTACAGTTTCATGGAACTAATACGCAACAACACGAATTTCGAACCAGTCGCTTCTTTCGGGTTAGAGATAGCAAGCGAATACTGTACCAACCAAAATATTTCGAGAAACTGAGGTGCTTAGTGAAGAAATAATGTACTGCAAGATTGACACCAATAGAGACCGTACCCTGTTTACTCATTTGCCGTGTACCACTTCGTTCGTCACCTTCTCCTCTATTCTTGAGTCATTCGGTTGTGCTTTCCACTTTCTTGCGCGTATTATCAGGTTCTAGATCGTTACGTCATTAGGCTCTCACGTATTAGTGCTATCCTAATCTTGAAACTAGTCGCAGTGGCGGACAGGACTAATATTTCCGGACATGCGCGGACGCCACTTAGGCCACGGTCTACTTTAAGTAGTTTGTGACTTTAAGTATCTTCGAGCGACATCTTACAGCTCGTACAATAACTACAATAGCACGTTATGACCAGTTTACTAGATAATTCACCAATTAGGCTCAATGTATGAAAAAAATATTGTCAGGACGTATTTTGCACGTACAAGCTATAGCAAGAGTTGGAGTACAATTCAACGTGATCCAATCCGATCATTAGTACGGGTTCAGATCGATTTTACCTTGTAAAGAACAGGAATTGGATCAAGTTTGTCGGGAAAACTTTGATTCATGGAGTTAAATCTTATTATTTATCTTACATAATATGAAGCTACATATTGAGCAATAGATTACTGCAAGTCACAATATTTATCTCGCTAGACAAAGATATCGATTCGGTTAAATTAATTATGGATAATGTACAGAATATTGTCGTATTGATGTGCGGCGATGGCGCTGTTCAATTTTTGCAAGATGGCGCAGTTAGACAATCGATCAATCTACCAGTTGTCCCTTCACTATCTGCTTTTCGTGGCAAATTGAAAATCGACATCTTCAGTTTTGATGAAATTTCTTGTCTCTAACCTTTATTTCCCTCCCATGTTATAGCTTTGACTCCGAAGTATATCTGCTTCGTAGTGCAGTTTTACATTGCTATTAATTAGCCCTCTCGGGACAGCAACTTATCTTTTGCCACTGGGCCACGTCTTAAAATTACGCCATTACACTTCATTGAATTTTTGTAAGAATGATTTCTAAAACATACACTTGCGCTCCTTACCCGTTTATGACTGATTAACCTGAAGGATGGAGAGAATTGGTCCATGTTACCTATGATAATCATCTTTTACGCATGGACAGGTTCACCTAATTACCAGGAACGAGCGTCTCGGGCTCTACTGCCGCACTCGTGTGCCGGTACCTTGCAACATGCACTTGAAGAATGGTACTTCACCGGAGAGGGTGTTGACTATGGGTTGCCGAATGAAACTTGCGACCTCTGTTCATACCAAGAACTTCGATACCATTTTACCATCAAAAACGTCAACACGGATCACGAGCTTTTGGTTGGCTCTGAATGCATTCAGAAATTTAACATCTCTGTCATCGATGAACACGGTAGAATACTACCAGATAACAAAGCCCACAACTATCTCGAATCTAAGCGAAAGCGAGCCAGAGTGACACTTCTGCTTCAAAAGCTATGCAATAAAGAGCCGAATTCATATAACTACTCGGCGCGATCGTATTTCAGAAACAGAGGGTACCTTACCCCCAAGCTGGCTAATATTGTCTTTTGGAGACTGGACTATTACAACATTGAACATAATACGGCCGATTGTACTGTCGAAATTTACAACGAGAAGACACTGCAAGACTTCCTTGGCCTGAGAGACTTTCAGAAAGATCGAATTCGACCAGCGCTATCCGAAGAAGCGCAATATATTCTAAAAACGGGAGATGTACCCATGGAAGATGGATATTACTAAAGTTCACACCGTCAATGGGTGTTGCCTTTATATATATATATATATATATATATACGAAGCAGATATAAAGCAAGCAGATATAAAGTAATAGGCAACGCCCGCTGCACTGGTACGCAAAAAATGTATATATATATATACATACATTTTTTTTGCGTACCAGTGCAGCGGGCGTTGCCTATTACTTTATAGCACAGGTTGTATTGCGAATACAAAATACGATAAGTAATTCAAGAATTAATTTACCCCTTCTAACCTTTGTGATTTGACAAGTACAGGTTTTATTGCCCATGTGAGTACTTTCAAAGAACAAGGTCCGCTTGTGGCTAACGAATTGCCGTTTTATAGAAGTTCCATAAGTATGAGACAAGTAGACTAACTAAATCATGGATCATTTCTGTCATTATTAATTTTATTACTGGGATTATTCCATGCTAGCGAATATTAGCAGAACAAATAATAATTAAACATAATGCTAGTAATTTCTGAACATGTCGTATTTCTTAGGTCGTCGTACGCCTGCAACCCGCTTTCCTGTTCCCACAATAGAATTTATTGATACCTGGGTTTACATGGGGCAGTGGGCACACAGGGAAAACAATCTAATTTTTAAATACACTAGGACCAAAAACAGTTAAATCAACTCGAAACGCAGCACATAAAAATCCGCAAACGTTAACCATCAGAGAAGGTATTCTTTTGCACAGGAAAAGAGAAAAGTAAAGAATGACAGAAAAACGCTAACAAGGAAGACCAAAAGTTCCAAAAATAACGTTTTCATCGAGGAACCACTTGGAAACTGGATTTAATCCATCCCTTTCCACGAGACCAGCTTAATCTTCCGTCTTACATGGAAAAAAGAATTCACGGAAAGAAAAACAGCTGAAACGGTAGTGTAAATTTCATGGATCTACGCTGGAAACCAAACAGAACCCTTTCGACACTGGAATGTGGGTTCGGGTTTTCTTTTATATACATGCATTCCTATTATCATATAACGCCTCACTCGCTTCTTGGCAAAACGTATTTGGTTTTGCACCCGAAATGGCAAACAATGCAAAACCACTTCAACCCAGAAAAACAGGGATTAAAAAAAGAAGAAGAAAAAATTGAAGACAGACGAACGTATTAGGCGGGACAAAGATAAGGTTTCTGTCCCTTGTAAGTATTAACCGCGCAACTGTCACCAAATGAACTTAAGTGTCCACTCGGCCTTGTAATATCTTTTCGAAGCTTTGGTTCCACAAGGTAACTCTTTGGATCAATCGCCTCGTGAATAAAGAAAGAGGAATTCAAGACAGGAATTTCCATAACGTTTTACTTGGAGGCTGATCTAAACCCTATGGTTCTATTCCGGGACTTTTGTTCTTCTCTTATTTGAATAGAGAGCAGGACGAAATGTCGAAAAAATCGGACTATTACACGTGTTGCACAAACTCCGGATTCAAAAAGGAAAATCCGGCAAATTCGTTCTGATCCAGATTCATCATAAAGAGTTTATCCGTCGGAGTGAGATCCACTTTATCAGTGGTGAATTGCTTATCGAAATTGCTGACGTCTTTGCGATGTTTCTATAGAGAGCCGGGGAGAGAAAAAAGTCAAGGTTTCGTTTAATCAAACTTGGTTCACAAGGCATCCATGCGTGGCAACCAACCGAAAAAGTGGCCATGCATCTTGCATAAAGGCATACTGTGCATAACTAAATCCAACGCTGGGAGGCTGTCATGGTCGTTGGGGACAGACTAGGGATCAAATTTCGTGCGCAACCATAGAAGCTATAGTACAAGTACAGAATATTCAAATGGGGGAAAACGTATGAGGTTTGGCAATGCAATCGCAGTCATGATGCAAATGGCGAACTACTCAAAGTGCAGTCAAGGGCGGATCCAAAACTGGATTAAAATCAGCGTTAACGAAATCAAAGCCCTCAAATTCGTCCCCGCGCAACTGCCTAAAAATGGCAACGGCTGTGGCGTCCGCTGGCGTTAGCTCAACTTTGGCTGTGGTGAAAATGCGATCAAAATTCTCGGCACTTCGGGGATTACGCTAATGAACACAAAAGAAAAGAAACCAAATAATGTCTACGGAAACAGAAATAAAATTCTTACGGCTACCAGCACGCGCATTCCGGTCAAAATGCATACAAAGGACGTGCCAGCCATGCGACATAGCATACGGATAATCGGGTGTGAAACTTACGATTTTGGGTTTGAAGGGTGGCTGCACTTCTCGGGATTCAATCTTGACCCAATCAATCCGCCGGAAGAAGGGATGATTTCGTACGTCTTCTTCTCCTTTGGGACCGCAGCCCAATCGCTTCACTGGCTGTTTCATCAAGAACTGTACGAAAAAAATGAGGTGTAGTGACGGAAATGTAGCCAAAAAATGCCCATTTCCCCCAACAGATGTAAAAGTAACACGAAAAATGGCCTTAGCGTACCCCTTTACAAGCTTCTTTCGCTTCCTTGGATAAAGATTTGGGGTAAGAAACGTTATGATCCGTAATAGCTGCAAACAGCTCTTCTTCATCTTCGCCGTCGAAGGGAGGCTGACCCACCAACATTTCGTATAACAAAACGCCATACGCCCACCAATCCACGGATTTTCCATAAGGCTGGTACAATATAATCTAGAAACAACCAAACATATAAATACAAACAGATATTATGTCACAAGACGATTTGAAATGCATAGAAGAGAATCGGCAGGCGATACCTACGTAGGTATTAAAATAATCTCAAAAAAGAAGAGAAGAGATAAAAGGTACGTGGTGCAGTGTCCTAATCGGAAATATTACTATCGATGTTTGGTCTACAGTAGTGTACAACGATCACTACTGTACGACGACATATCATGTGTCGTCGACCATCTTGAAAACCCGGGGAAAATTTCTTCAATATTTCTAGAATAATTCTCTCTGGTACCTGCAGCAAAGCTACCGCGGAAACAACACAGTCATTTAAGGATTTATTCAACCCACTACAAAAACAAACGTGTTTTTGTTCTCTAAGAGCGTTCTAGATGCGTCGCAGCAATGTAACGGCGTAGCTTCACCAGGCTTTGGGGATTTACACAGTTTCATTGTTGTTTTAAACCATGTGCCCGACTAACATCCAAAGGCTCATCAAAGTTAAAGTTGTTCTTTGGTCTCAGAAGCTTTTTCCCGTTTCATGTTCACTAAAATCTTCTTCCTTGTTCAAACCTTTTTGTAATTAACATAAAAGAGTAGGTACGTCGTTAGCGCGCCTTAATGAGTACATCGTAGCCATTCTGTTGGGCCATTTCTACACCTACGCCCCAAGGTGAAATTACGCTTGTGGGATTCCAGAGGCGAACATGTCGGTTGTGAGCTGACACGCAGAGGCGGAGATAAGTTAATTAATAAATCGTGATAAAGACAAAGACTGAGCATCCTACTAAACAACGAAACCTCCCACGCACGGACGTTCCCTTGTCTACTGCAGCTCTTGTGAGTAGGTTCCTAAGGAACGGGGGTCGGTACCCAAGAATTTGAAATGTACCCCTCATCTTGCGTTAAAAGGTGACGTCTTGGTGCATGTATGGAGATACGTTTTGAAGAAAGAAATATTGCACAGACTTCGCTACTGTTTCGTCCTTGAAAGGTGTCTGCCTTCTTGGTATTCCATAACGATATGAGAAAGCGTCTGTTTCAGAAATGCCACTCATGCTGCTAGGTTGACAAGGACTGAGCTGCTTATCGGCTAATGGCTTAAAACGAGCTCAAAGCAGTATGTGATTTCTAAAATGTGAAATGAGAAACGCCTACGAGTTGACGTCTAGAAGCTTAGGAAGAACAAAGAAGGCTATTTTAAAGAAAATCAGTGCTTCATCGGGTGCAAGTACTGCACGACGCGTACTACGTGTAGAGGAGAGCTTACCTCAGGTGCAATGTAATCCGGCGTGCCACAAAACGTTTTCGTCGTTTTGTCTCCATTGATGCCTTCCTTGCACATTCCGAAATCTGCAATTTTAATGTGACCGTCTTGGTCCAATAAGACGTTGTCGAGCTTCAAATCGCGGTACACGATACCACGACTGTGCAAGTAAAACAGGCCTACGGCAATTTCCGCTGCATAAAACCTAATTATGAAGCCATCCCATTACAGCAGTTCTCTGTTTATTCTGGATAACTTACACAGCCACTGGCTCCTTGAATTTCCCGCACTGTTGGATCTGGAACATGAGATCGCCTCCGTTGACATATTCCATTACAAAATATAACCGATCCTGTAAATAAAACACGCACAAATTAAAACTACACAAGATAAAAATGTAAAATAATGTTAGAAAAAATAAAATGCCAGAAAAAGTAACACAATGCTAGAAAACTTTACAATAAGGCAAAAAAAAACATGTAAATAATGCCAAAACGAATGTCAAAATTGAAAGGCAAGCAGAAAAGGAAAATATTAAATTTTAAAGTAAGATAACAACACTTACCATAGTTTGAAAGCAGGAATGAAGCTGAACAAGAAAAGGTGGTTTGCTGGGTAACGCCAAAACATGTTTTTCCACCAAGGTACATTCGACGTCGTCATCTTGGATAATAATATCCTTTTTCAGAATCTTAATGGCGTAGAGTTCATCCGTGCCTTTCCGTTCAGCAAGCATAACCTAATCATAATCATAATGAACTCGACGATTTTTTTTGCTTTCGACGGTACAGCGGAGTCCCCATAAATTGAATGCCCAGGTACCGGACAGTCAATACCCGGCTAGGCGCATCATCCGCTGAACAGAACTCGCGTGCACATGGCGCCAACAAATAGACGAAAGTAAGCTCCCGTATAAGCATACGAATAGCGCTTGTCACGAGAGAAAAAAAAATTACCGTACACTTTAGTGAGGAAGTCGTTAATGATACGCCATATCCTTTTTCTTGATCACCCTTTCATATCCCAAAATTGCGCAGTTAGTTTTCAAGTCACACAACCGTTATACGGCCTATACTTGTTTGCGTCTTGAAAGTTGCAAATAATATACAGTGTTGCAGTGCTGAAGCTACAAGCTAACCTCGATAGAAGCAGACGCTCTCTCAAAAGATGATCCCGTCGGCTAAACGCCGCAGCTGGAATGCCGCCACGCACAATATTATCTCCTAATCTTGCTTACTTATGACGTGAATGTCTGTTTGCGGTACGTGGGACATTCCAGCGTTGACCTAATGATTGTCCCTTCGTACGCGAAGTGTGAAAGCTTCAACTTACTGCGCAAATGGTACGATTGCCAACTTACTCGGCTACATTTTCGCATCACCCGAGAGACCGTTTACTAATACCGGAACCGCGAACTGCGAGACGATTAGGGTTACGACTCATAGATAGCGTTGAATGACATGATGGATGTTTTAACACCGTTTTCTGTTATTGAAATTACGTGCTTGACTTTCCTCCATTTAGTGCTGAAAGCACTCTCACTGGAATTTGAATACACGTGCACTCCCACTGAGTGCAGACACATTCATTGGCCGATTGTCAAATCTAGCTCTGTGCAAACTGAACGACGCCATTTTTGGTGTACCGATGACGCTTTTCCTCAGCACTTCCCCTGTCACTAAGAAATGGCGCGAAACACGTAGTCGGCCATAGATTAGCTAGGGATAAATACGTCATCGGTGGCGCCAAAGATTGCGAGCGCGCACTACAAAGCGCGTCAGTGCAGCTTTTTCCTTCGCACACTTTTTTTTGCACCAATAGAGGACTGCGACGGATCTAACAACTGAGAATTGCTGCGGTCTTCAAAATGCATTTATTCACTGGAGCGCTACAGACATTTGGTGGAGAATGTCGGCTCCTTGTTTCAGGAATTCGATTCACGCTGACATACCGACTTAACCGAAGCTATCTTACCCTTGACGGCCGTGTTTCGGATCGACGATCATTCCGATCCTTTGGCACTCTTTTTCTATCCGATCCAGCCAATTCCCGAAGGCAAAGATCCGGATATAATCATGTCATACCCTTCCCGATAAAAATACGATAATTTGCTTGCCTTTTCTCTGGATTTTGTGCCGGAAAGTTCTAAAACACTGATTGACTGGCCTCATTTGAAAGATGAATGTTAATTCTGCCCCAAAACCGACTGAACCACTACGCCCTCTGTACGCTAACGCGATATTGAACCCCTATAGCGAACGATACCATACATTGAACGAAAACGTAGACCTTGAGATCCGTATACAGATCAGCGAAATCTTCGCTTAACCGGCTTTCATTTACGAGGACGCCACTGTAATTGGAACACAAACTCCACATACTCAAGCAAATGTTTCGTCACATCACAGTGCTGAATTGGTAGTAGAAGATAAATCTAACCCACGATGTAAAGACTCCGACAAAAGAAACTCTACCGAATATACATAAGATACTTACTTTGCCAAAGCTGCCCTTGCCCAGGACCATGAGGAAATTGAAATCAGTCGCTCGAATGATATCTTTCCGTCCCATATTATGGGGAATTTCCGTTTCTCTATTCGAGGATTCCTTCACTTTGACGATTACCGAAGACTTCTAGAGCCAACAAGGACAAAAATTAATTCAAACCAAGTTCATGCATTCCGAGGTTTCTCAGTAAATATGTAATGGTGATCGATCTCAAAAATAGTTATACCTTTATTTGATTGCGACATGCCATGTCCGTGCCTTCCGTCGCAACCGGAACGTTATAAAACTCGCCTTCTTCGGCTGTCAGTAACTTGAACCAGCCTTCCACAGGAGCCTTGATGATTTCCGAGATGCCGAAAGACAATGAGCCCATGAAATCATTTCGCGAAGTGCGATCCCAATCCCACACTTCAATCAACAGACGCCGGTCTTTGTCTTCAGCTTTCAAATCACTGGCGAAAACAGAAAAAAAAAGATTTAATTCAATTTTTGCCTCTTTCTCATTATTTGCATTAACGATTTGCTCACTCGGCGCTCAACATTAATGAGCTCAACAAAACAGAAGAATAAAGGAATAATACAAATAGACACATCAATTTCTGGTAACAAAGTTAAGACGCTTATATTGACTTACAAGCGCAAGCGCCTTTGTAAGCCTTTGAATCGACACGAAACTTCTGATTAGACAGCGTGGTGAACTGTGGTAAGGCGCTTTCAATCGTATTAATGAACGAAATTCAAACTACGTTGACTTGTAAGGAAAAATTACAAGATGGAGTAAACTTTGTTCTAGAAGATTTCGCCTTGTTATTTTTCCTTTTTCTTTTTAACATGGATTCTCTTCCAACAATTTCTCGATGAACACGTTATAGTGAATCGTTGAGTTAGTTGAGATTACTGGATACTTTTGGTCTTGGATTTGACTGCAAAAAAATGTAAAAAATTTTTAAAATATAACTGGCGTTGCTAGGTAAACGTAACACCCTAATTGATTTTTCTCTCCGTTTGAACCAGTCAAACTTATCCCGGCGACGGTTATTTAGGTTTAAAGTATCATGTCCGGTAGGAAAATCGATTTTGAAAAAAAAAACTTTGCTACTGGGATGGCAGCATGTCTCTAAGTTTTGAAGTCAAAGACGGGGACGAAATTACTCACAAAGTAAGTGTCTCGTTCCATTCTGGGTTAAGGCAGGCTTTGATGGTTTTAGTTTTCTTCTTGATGTTATCCGTGTCCGGTATAAGCCGCGCTTTTACATACGGATCCGAAAGGCCGTTGGGGTCCATGGGAATTAGGTTTTTGCCTTGGCGCACTAATAAAAAATACCAAAAAAAACAGATTTAGTTCATTAGATCTCGTAAACGATTCACATAGCAAGGAAACTAAATCATTCAGAACACCGCAGGGACTTCCTGATCAACTACGGATATAAGTTAAGGAACAGAAATTTTGTCTCTCAAATACAAATTAGCGTATGGTGTATTCGAAATTCATTTTTTAACCAACTTTCCGTCTGATATTTTACTTCGCCGACAATTCTCACTGTAACTTATTTCGGACAATGGAAACCTTGCATAATCAATTTTCTACTCATAATCATATATTTTTACCTGTATAAAAAGCAAGAGTGAAAAAAATCCTTATAATTTTGTTGTTTTTTTAGCAGAAAATCCTTCCGCGCCAACGCCATCTGCAAAACCTTCATACAAGCGTTGCTTAACCTGGGCAAATTACGCAATGAGTTACCCTCGAAGCTAATCATGAATGATACATTCCTCTGTCTTAGGAAAGTTACTTTCGCAATCTAAGGAAACTTTTAAATAGACGGAACTAAGCGTCTGTAAAAACTTGCAATAAATTTGTTTTCGCTCTACGCGGACTTCTCACTAGGCAAGGATTGTCCCTATTTTTCGTGTGCCCATTGACGTGAAGTGTTTACGCTTTCGTCCATAAAAAGTAAAGCACCCAGGAAAGTTGCTACGGCTTGTGCAAGGGCAAAAATTATTCCAGTTGTCATTCAGCTATTCATACAGTACAGAAACAAGTGCACATTTCGAGGTAACACAATTGTTCACACCTGACTGAAGGTAACATAGTATAAATCGTTTGGTGTGAACAAGGTATAGCAGCGCACACCTCCATGCTGCTGAAGTCATTCAATGTGTGTTCGTCCTTCTTATCGTCGTCATTAAATAGATTTGACACGACACATACAAGGCACAGAAAGAACTGTCTGAACGACGAAATCGTTTTCGCGGAAATTCTTTTCTCGGAATTGACACGGGCTTTCGCAGCGCTTAGAACTGGTGTCCATAATGGGAAGAACGCTAAGGGCACCACTTTTACGACATGCGTTCCTTTTGCCTGAATGACAGTATAACCCAGGAACATTTTCCTAGCTCCAAGTGCAAGATATAAAACACTAAGATATTCCCTTGCCAGAAACGCAAGCAGGAAATTGGTAACACTGGGAGAACTTCAAAGTAGGAAGCTCACTTTGTGCTGCACTAATCCTACATAACAGGCGCAGAAAAAACTACCATTTCAAAATAGTTCACATTTGAATCCTAATGAAACTCATATGATCAATTTTGGCAAAAGTGTATGATTTTATGTACGTGGAAAAATAGTGATTTATGCTTACCTTCAAGAGTGAGTTTATCACGGGTACAAGTAATTTTCATTTCCATTCTTCCTCGGCGTTCGGTATGGTCACATCCGCACAAGTTGGGTACGCTAATTTGACACCGCTTGTGCACATTCATATCGCACGCTAGAGAACAAAAGTTTGTTTGGTTGGGATAAAGTTTCAAGGTGGGGGAAAATAAAATTTAAGGGTTATCGCCAAGCAATGCATATTTTTTAAAAAAAGAAAAGAAATGTTAGTTTAAGAAATGCAAGAAAATCTAATGCATCTTTTGCATGCAAAAAAGCTTTTTGTTCAAGAAAAAAAACTAACTTTTGCATCGAAATCCTTGCTTGAGAACGCCATAAAGCATAGAGCCACAATGGTCGCAGAAGGTGGGAGAAGAGTAAGTGTGTTCTTCCCACGAATGGGACACTAACGTAGCCTTTGGTTTGAGTGCAATTTTCCAAATTCCACCGACACAGTAAACAGATGAAAAAGGGCGCAAAATTGATTTTAAGAAATGACGGCGAAAAAAAAATCAAGAGAAAAAAAGCCAGCAATGGGTGTTAGGGTGATAAGGTGGGCAGGGAGGCAGAAACGAAAGACAAAAATGCAGAAGAAAAATTGGATTAGATTCCGGACCAAAAAAAGTTTGTTAGAAATACAAGTCAGTATGGTATTAGTAATAAAAAACACACACATAAGACAATCAGCTTTCATTAGTTCACATCTTCAGACAATTCAATGAAATTCACAGTAGTCCCAAGAACGTGGACACTACACGGAGATGTGGGTGCGGAGTTGGTGACGTCACACGAAAGAGGCACGGAAGCCAATAAAAAAGCGCCGAAGAAATTGTGTTTTATACGGGGTGTTATGTTCAAGCAAAAAACGCATAAATTGTGAGATTTCTATTAAAAAATGATAAAAAGACAGCAAAAGCAGAGCGTTATCTGGTTTATTTCCCAAGCCCCCCCAGAGGAGAAAGACATACGATTTTTTTCGGTGTTAGTAAAAAAGGGCATTATCCTCATACGGTGTTAGGAGATTTGTTTCGTTCTCCTTTATTTTTTTACCTTCGCATTTCATGCCTTGGTGAATGACGCCATAGAGTAAAGAACCACAATGGTCGCAAAAGGTGGGGCTGCCGTAGGAATGAACGCGAAACTTGTGGGTCGTCCGTGAATCCTAACAGGGACTTATTACGGTACTTGTCTTTTTCGTACTCATTCAGAATACGAAACATCCGCAGCTATTCCTTGTTACATTTTCGAGCATTTTCTTCAAATTCTCATCGTTCTTTTTTTGTAGACGTGAGCTAAGTTCCGCCTGTATTTGTACTCCTTCCACAAACTTACGAGATACCTCCGTAAATCGATACAGATCAGATAAGAGAGGTGACTGAGGACACGAAGGGTCGATAGTTTCGTAAGTCGATAAATATAGGGCTAAGGTGTTTATCAAGTGTTTGGATATGGTAGCCTCCATAAACCGATTGATATCGGATAAGGGAGGTAATGTATCCAATGAGTGCCACAAGCTGCTGCAATCGATACCAAATTGGACACGGGAGATAATCTGGCATAGAAAGCAAGATACCTCCATAATCCGATACATAAGATAAGGGAGGTATGCTAAACCCATAGCGTATCACCCGCTTCTGTAATAGATATGTATCGGATAACGAATGCAATCGGACTGGGCATCTCCATATGCCAAAATATCGGATAAGGGAGGTACACTGAGCCTATGCGTGGCCACATACATACGTAATTGGTATGTAATGGTAGGAAAGGTTTGAGAGGCGGATACCTCCATAAACCGATTTACAGTGATCAGGAATATAACTGAATCTACGAATACCACATAGTGTAGTACACAATATCCGACAAGGGAGGTAGACAAGTACGCGGAATCAGGTAAGTAGATTCATTGCTGCGTATCCGTAACGGATAGAGAATGCAATCTTGAAGAATCGCATGTATTCTTGATCGCTATAATCGGATAAGGGAGGTTTCAAAACAGTTCAATAGTCACAGGCACCTCCACAAAGCGATATATCAGACACTAAGAGTAACTGAACCTTTTATGCGCCACATAAATACTTTCGTAATTTGGTCTATATCGAGTAAGAGAGGTAGCCTTGGTTTCGACTGCGGGACGACACGACGTGAAAATGGTGTCGGCGACCAAATTATCGGTTAAAAGAGGTTAACCTACTAAGTAATATCAGTTGAGGGAGGAAGACCACAATTAGGATCATTTAACTACAGCTGTAATAGGTCGCTAGCTCGCTCCAGGCGTTTATGGGACTTGCTGAAGGAGAAAGAACGGTCGGTGAGACTGCAGCTGGTGAATGTATGACGAAGTATGCGCCCCTTGGGGGCATTACTTCCCGTCTGTGTCCCTCCGCCGAGTTTCCTTGCAGCACTTTGCTTCAAGTCCTAAGTCTCAATTGAGCATTCCGCGCGTTATCCCCACCTCGATACTCGAGCAGCTCCCAAAAGCTTCGCTTCCCTTCGCCCTTTTGAACAGGATCAACGTGTAAAAAGAGCAAGAATGAATTTCTGCCCCATACGATGGCGCGTCGTCTTCCGCAGGAATCAATTTGCTCCTCCTACAGCGGGTCCGAAGTTCCGCTTACGTGACATGTCATCACGCTAGGTGAAATGTGAAGGAACTGAAAGTTCGATAGGTGTGCTTTTTACCTCTTCTTGAGCCATGTTTGGCGACCAATCCCTCGCGGCCATTACACCTAGAAATGTGTTTCTAACCCTCGGCTAGTGCTCAATTTTACGCTTTACTCGTTTTCTCTCCGCCTAATTTATAAAGCAGGCGACAAATGTTATCCTTCAGCGCATTCTCATAGAAAAAAATGGGAAAATCCTTTTGATTTGTTCCCCTCTTTAGAAAACGATTCTGTGCGAAGAATTTCGTAATTCAGAACGTAATAAGTGGCTGGGAGGATGTTATGTATTGCTGGCTTGGGCATCAACGAAACTGACCCCGAAAGCAGAAGCAGTTTGGAAGAAGCTAGACTTGTTTTTACGTTCTTTTGACTACTCATTCACGTAGGTCGTAAAACGCGAGGCGAAGCAATGTGACTTGGCCGAAAAGGAAACAGACATGTGCAGTGCGCAACAATAAAGTCGGACAGATCGAGAGCCATGTGCGGATGCAGTCTATAAAAACCCTGCGGACAGGGGACGTGCAGATTCGCCTGTCAGTTATCCTATGGTTTCTGGCCATATCTGTCACTGCCCCAACAATGAAATTCTGCTACGCTGCAATAAGCTTTGTACGGTTAAGGAATGCCTTGTATATTCAAGTTTATCGCTCTTGATTATACAGCGCCATAGACGTAACTCCTGAATGGCGTAGTACATTTTACTGTACCGTTTGATAAAGAAACAGAACGTACATTTAACTCAGCGCTATTTTCCTTCTACATTAGCTTAATCTATATCGCGCCTGTTGCCTTCAATCTGTCTCCATTGACCTGACAAGCAGGCCGCCGTTTCTTGCTAATTTATGCTTAGAGCTCGAGAAAATTTACTGGAAAGTCTAACGATTCAATTAAATTCCCTAGGTAGCTCATTCGTTTTCCAAACGCGAACCCATTTCTCCTTTTTACTGCCATAGATTAGTACCCGAATTGCACCCCACTAAAGTCGACTTGGATATAATTCTGTCGCTAAACACTTTCCATGCTAGAAATTATACTCGATACGCAAAAGGTCAAAAGCCACGTGGCCTCTCCAAACCATTTCTTTCCTTTCCGATTTTATCTCCGTCATAGATTCAACCTTTTGAAATGGGCTCACAAAGCACAGAAAGTACAGAATGAACAATGCATGAACCTTTTTTCTTCTTTTAAGCAAGCGAACAGAAGAAAAGGGGGATAATATACAAATACCACGTTCCTAAAAAAGGAGACCCCAGCATGTTGCTCTCTTATTAGCTGCCAGTTTCCTAAGTAGCTTCACAATGCCAACTGCTCAGGTTTTGGCACACGAACTCGCATTTAGCTAAACAACCCACTCGCTGGCTTTAAATCAATACTTTACGTGTAACTTGGCCCTGGTTTCCCACATTTTCTTTTCTATTAAGCGACTGCTTAATAAGACACGACTCCCCGACTCCCCCCCTCCCCAAAAAAAAAGTCCAACGTACGAACGTTTACTTTTCTCCTCATTTGATTCGCGCCACCGGGCTACAAGTCGTCTCTATTATACTGCCACGATTTCCTTCAAACTTGTTAAATCTGTGCGCTCTTTCGTTCGACATGTATAGCTATCTACTACGCTTCCTTGCGTCCTACTTAGTTAGCCTCCAAACTGAATCGATAATCTCGCGGTTTCCCTTTGACCACAAAATAAAACGGCCTTCCATGGTTCCCAAAACCACGCGGCGAAACAAACATGGACGATTATTGCCAGTGGTCCCGCCGGTTTATAACGCAACCCTGCCTCGCAACACCGACCAGGATTCTTTCACCGCTGTGATGTCCCTCTTATGTTACCCCCTCTCGAGCCCTTGTCAACGTCAAAGTCTGAAGTAATATCCTACGGATCGAAGAACGTTGACCACAACCATCTTGAGACAAGATTTTTTTTTTACTTTTTTGCCACGTGCCCTACTAATCAGTGCAGCTGAAACTCACGTAAAAATGTTGTACATTCCCAGCGATCATTTGGAATCCTTGCCATACTCTCGAATACGCCATACAGCCAATTAAGAATCTCAACGTAAAAGAAACGCCAACTTCATTCCCAAGTACTGTGGTAGAACGCAAAACGAATATAATCCGTGCCGGATGGATTCATCATGTGAAGAGTTCGTTGTTCGAGACGCCATTTTAAATGAGTTCACTTGGTAATAATTTTAGTTCGTCTCCACGAAATTGTCGCACAATCGAGTTCACGATCACAGGAAAACGTCCAAAAAGGCAAAACACAACACACTTAAGGAAATTTCGATGACGTATATATTTAATTGGTTCATAATCTTCCAAGACCACTTCCAGTGGGAAGACGCACAGCTCCTCGTCCTTGTTTTTCCTTATTTTCGTAGATGACGCCAACTTTCTTCCAAATTATTTTCTGATCAGCTGAATCTTCTTTCATTCGTATATCATCCATCTAAATTAAACAGAATCTATCCGTGTCATTACTAAATGGTTTCCCACGCAATTAAGAAATGCCCAAAGCTCCTTTCGTCGCGCGACGCTATGCTTCAACTGTTCGTTTGTTCGGGTCCATTCTAAACTGCAGGGTCGTCGATGTTCGTTTGCAAATGTTCTCTGCATAAAATACTCTTGTTCAAAGGAACGAGTTCTCTTGAACCTGAGCTGCTGACATATCCCTCTGATGACTTCTCTTGACTCGAAATCAGCTCTAGTTACGCTCCATTCGTCGGCCGACAAGCGGGTTCGTTGTATGACGCGTTCGTTGAATGAAAACTACTACATCGAAATTGCACATATTTTACGTGGGTGTTTTGTCCAGCTGAAATCCATCCAAACACCAGCGAAAATTCCCCAAAGTACGAGGAACGTTGGCTTCGGGTGTGCTCTATCTGGTTGGCTGCAAGCCTCTGTATTTCGTCAAGACCAGGGATCGAACTCTTCTCCTCTCGCATGCGAGACATCGCTTATCACACTGCACCACGGGAACTCACAAACTATTATTCTTGGATATAAAAAAACTTGAAACTTGGGGACGAGTTTAAGACATATTGACGACTCTAGCAAAAAAGGCAGGGAATTTTCGATTTTGAACGAACCAATTTTTAAAATGAAACAAAGCAATTTGCCTATCGTAGAAATACACACGCCTGGATACATCCCAACCTCACAAATTTCAATAGATTTTTATTACGAACGGGAATAATGTCAACATAGTAATCATTACTGCACAAGGCAATGGGAGTTATTTCAAGCTCCTATTTTGCATAAAGGATGCAAGTAGGTGGGGGGAAACCTAGAGAAAAGCTTGTAAGCTCTTTTAAGATATCACATCCATCATTCTCCCTCTCTCGTCCTGCTTACAGCAGTGTCTCCAACGCGGAATAAAAAGGAACGTGACACCCTGAGCGCATTCGCCGTTCCATCAATTCCAACAGGCTTTTGCAAGGCGGAAATCGCGAGCGACTAAATCGATACAAATTTCCCGCGAGGCAGAATACATTCCCTTGTCACTTCATTTCGCTTTAGGTGACAAGATACCAGAAATGCTCGCTACTCTGTGTCCCACAGAGAACTTCAAGATGACAAATCCACAAAAGCCTCTGGGGATATTTCTGCGCTCTATAGAAAAAAATTGCACGGCGGTCCTAAGAACTTCGCAAATCCTCTCGGGAGAACTTTGCCCAAGTTAGAGGCATTAATGTTCATTCAGCGACCCATGCAAAGAGGAAGTATCTGGCAGCTGTACGAAAGTCGAGAAAAATTTGTACTAACTGGCTCGAGGTGAAGCTATCGATTACTGCACAATACTACACATGTCCAGCCTCCGGAACCCTCTTTCTGCGTCTCCCGCTGCCTCTATTTCTGCCCTGGTTTCCAACACCCTTTCCCTAAGGCTTGATTTGCCAAACGCCCTGAGGGTATTGAAAGACCCCTTAGAGTTTTCTCCTCAGGCAGTAAATCATCAAATTCTTTTACGACTCGTCCCCTTTCTTCGTTAATTTCTTCTCGATCCGAAGCATATTTCCTTTCGTGGCGATCGCATCAATGACTATTTTGTGTTTACAAAAATTGTGGAAAGCCATAAAACTTGAAGATTAAGATGCAACCGCTCTCTCGCTGCTTGTGTATCAGGCATTGCTGCTGCATCGATCGCCAGGTTCCGTCCCCCCTAAGGATTTATTACGTGTCTGTCTATCCCAGCAATTCCTCCCGCAACTTAAAGAGAACCTCAAAGTCAAAAAGAAGACGCTTGCGCGAGTGATGTCACCTCCAGGTAAGTTTTACCCCACGAAACGTCTTTAATACCGTGTCCTGCAACCCAGCGAACATAACAACCTTCTATGTTTAGCTAGCCACCTTAAGTAAACAAAATACAGCCATGGTATCCCAAGGAAAAAAATGGCTATCAATTACTGCTTCCTTCTGTTGGTCTAAGACGCTCTCAGCGACTTCTGTACACCGGCGACTATGTCGCTGCAGTAATGATTTGTACCTTCGCTTTCCACTAAGAATGCGAATCCAAGATGAAATTTCATGTGTTTTACCCCAAATTACAAAAAGGCCATTTCCTTTTGCCAAGAAGAAGCTGTACCATTTTTTTCAGCAAGCCGTATCATCACCACCATGAATGGAGGATATTAGATTTCTTTTCTCTGATCTTACATTTTCCGCATGGTTAAAGCTGGGATCATGTGTAAAACGCCAGATTTACTGCACAGAAGCTGGATTTTTTTTCTCCTCCACAGAGTGAGGCAAACAACTGTAATTAAACTAGACTGGAGGCTTTTCGTGGCCCTATAAAGCCCGCCAGGTCGCTAAGGTTATTGTTTGACATTTTCACAGAATTTCGAGCACCCAGGGAGCTTAACCAATTTCTCTCTCTTTCCTCGTCCGCTGGTCGGACAAAAACCTGCAAGAGTGATCTTCTATCCTCACTTCGAGGAATTCTTACCGGTAGCCTATCCACATAAGGCCCTACAGCCTTAAAAATCTCGTCAACAAGTACTTTCAACTCCCCGTATTTTTTTCACTGTCTCCTTTTTGTATGAATCAGATATTTCACAACAATATGAACGATCTTATAACTTACGTCTGAGTCGACGCCTTTGTCTGCACCGGGACACGTAAAAGATACATATTCGTGGCATCGCTTATGGACCACAAAACTACAAACTGGAAGAAAGGAAGTCACAAAACAATCATGAAATACGAAACGACTCAAACATTCAATGCATAACACAAGGCTCACACTTTTATTATCACCTAAAACTAACTCTTTCCCAGTGCAATTTTGACCTCAATTAGCGAGCCAGAAACACCCAGTTCACGACAACCTGCGTTTGCACACAGATTTGGGTCAAAAGTAAGGTTAAGCACAAGTTGTACCTTAGCTAGTTCAAATATTTTGGTTATTATCTTTAGCGTGGCAAAATTTACGCCCTTAGTTTTAACCCCCGTTTACACCCCCCCAGAATGCAACTTTATCTTTATAAGTGTTAGCCTACTAATTCCGAGTGATCAGAGCTAATTTATTCAAAGATTTGAAGTCAGAATGTACAAGGACACAGGTTAACTCTTAACCGTCCCAGCCCGGGATACTAATCGTGGTAAAGCAGTGCTTCTCAAACCTGGGTAAATTTCTCACCATTTCGGTAAAGTGGGTAATTAATGATAAGCAACATTTTGGTATTCAAGACAAACGTTTTAAAAGCCTTGAGGCAAGGAATCGTCTCTACCCAACCCACATTTCGCCTTAAGGTGAACGCTGTCGGCAGTGAAAACACAGCTAATCCAGACTAGGGCAAAATCGCGGGTACCAAAAATTAAGTAAAAATTAACACTGTTTAAGTTACACTGAACGAAAATAAATATCTAAGAATAAACCAAAACAGAAAATCGCACTCAAATATAAACTTTCCAAGTCATACCAAATCAGTTCGAATATAGTCTTTCGACTCGGTCGATTCGCTTCAATGGTTCTCAAAGTTAAGAGTCAAGTTAAACTCAACGTAGGGAGTCAGCTGAAACTTTTGGCCGCAGAAATTTCAGAAACAGTAACGCTACAGTGAGTGCTATGGAGCTACTCACAAACGACTTTGCTCGGCTCTACCAAAGTTTAAAATACTTGCAGGTGTTCAACGGTTGCGAAAAGGCCCGAACCCGTTCGATTTTTACGACTTCGTTCCCACAAGAAGACGGCGAGAATGAACACAAGTCAGTAGGGAGAGATAACCTCAGTTCCTATACATGTTTCTTCTACATAATGTCTTACCATGCCAAAGTTCGAAAACCTTTTTCAATTCAATTTACTTTTCTGCCTTTTTGAATCAATGTCTACCGTATTCAGGTCATGCAAAGCCAGAAAAAGGAACCTTATTTTGTGTTAAAATTGTTTCCTTGTCCTAGGGTTTGAGAACTGAATCACCACGAAGGCGAAAGCCTACGCGAATAGATAAAGAATAATGACAAATATTTGTTTAATATCCATCTCTTAAAAAAGTCAAGTTAATTGACTAAGTTAGGATCACCACGTTGACTTTTCCCCAGCACTACAGTCTAACTTTCTTTTCGTTATAATTTGGGTTATTTCATGGTCCTAGTACAGTTCCGATAACGGATAATGAAATTACCTGAATGCAATGACCTGAATAATGGCAGAATGAGAAAAGCTAACATCACTCAAGTGATTAGCACCCTCGTGCGACCCAGGGCTGAGGGTAAGAATTGCAATCTACCGACTAATTAGTTTAGTGACAAATTAGATTTTGCGCCGCAGGAAATGTTTATTCAGAGTACTTCAGTGATTTACGCCTTCTGCGGCTGAAAATAGCAGCAGCAGATTACGGTAAACCTCTTTATGCCGAAACTCCTTGGTGGCAAATTGTTCAGCTTATCAGAAGTTGGGTATATCCAAAAATAGCCTGCGGTGCTTAATAATAAATGTTTGTTCCCAAGCATTAATCTTTCGAATCAATAAGATTAAGAAATAATAATGTTATCCTATTTCTAAGCCATTTCTGAGCCATTTCATCAGAGAAATATTTAGAAACTTACTTTGGCATTGGTATCCTTGCTTGCCGAAACCCCTACAAGAAAAAACGAAAAAAATATTAACAAATATTCACCATACATGCAAAACTTGTGCAATTCATGTAAGTCTCTAGTCTTAGCGAAGATTACACATAACCATCAACACTGAAGAGAGTAATCATTCCTTGTGAGAAGCTTAAGCATCTTACGAGAGCCATTACGTAGAGTAGGCCGAACTCACGGAAGTAACCATTCATATCCGTAACACACGCACAGTAACCATTCTACCAAGGGGTTGATAGGCATCCTATTTTTTCTTCCCTTGGTAGCGAGTCATCAATCTTTAGAAACGCGAGTAAACGCTACCTTCTTAAGGGATGCTACTACTCAAAGCCCAGCAATTACTCACGGCGCGGATTATTTGCTTTCAGTGTTTTAAGCTTATCTCCTTTACGCTGATGGTTTATACGATTCACACTATGTAATACAATCTCGATTACATTACACTCGAATTCTTGCGTTTACAAACTTGCCCACGTTTTTGTCCTTGTTTACACTACAAGACCAACCTTAGTTAACAGGTTGCGACACTAAAGACATCTAGAGTGCGTTTCATGAACCTGTTTGTTACGATATCTTGTTATGACCGAAATCTCGGATTAACAATCATTTATAGCAGCCCTTCTCATGACGAATATTGTCTTGTACAAGTACGTAAGTTACCACGGTTATAGGCGGTTAATGTCATTTGTTCCAGTAGCTCCAGACATAAGAAAGGTAGATATCCACATTGTGCTGAACCAAATTTGGGTGTAATACCCACAAAAATTGCCACCGTTCAAAAATACCTACGTTCACACTACAGTAGTTTCTGGGCACTAGAATTCCGAGGCAGCGAAGAATACATACATTTAAGCACAACTTTTTTCATAACATTGGAAAGCAAACCGTGGTAAGTTCCATGGCAAAAGACTGTTGATGCTACGAGATTTACAACGGTTTTACGGTATATATAAGACTTATGCATATGCAACAATTACTCAAAACAAGACCTCCAAAACTTATTTTTCCAACGTAGACGACTTAAAAGTAATGAAAGACTTAAGAAAGGGAGGCAACGAGCTGTGTTCACGCCAAATTCCCAGGAAAAAACAACAGCTTATAATTACCTTCCATTTTACCCCGGATAACTTTTAAACGCACGTTGGTCACTTTTAAACATACTTTATATATTTTATAGCATAGTATAAACTATCTAAGTTATACGATATAAACTTTATACCATATTTCTTCCTGTGTCGTAATATTCGATTTTCATTTCAAATATACTAGAACCCGGATTAGTTCAACCTTTAAGATCTGAATGCAACTTCGAGAAGATGCATCCAAGGTAAGCCGCGCACTATAAACATAGCGTTTGTAGTGCGGCGTTCGCATCTTGGGATAACGAACTTATTATCCTTGGGTCAAAGTAACCGAGGGCATGTTGCTTGCGGTGAACACGTCCAACACGCTCACGTGACCATGTTCATTTGGCGATTTTTTTCTTCCTTGTTACTCAACCAACTTTTGCTTACATAAACCATTACCCTAACGTACTACATCATGTAAGAACTTGCCTTGGGTATGATGAGAGCACACAGACGTGCTGATCATTTTAATCAACCCTAAGACGTGTGTCTGCAGCGTGACTTCTTGCAGTGAACCAAAATTGCTGGTTCACGGTATCATGCCTTGAAGCTCACCCGTCATCGGTTTTATGAGAAGCTCGGGACTTTTACCAACTTTCTCGAACTTTAAGGGTACAAGCATCTCCGCCTACACTCCAATTTAGCTTCGTCGGTGCCTTGCTCGGCTCCCAAATGATCGTCCTAAGTTGCTATCCGCAACACCAATCTTCTAAAGAGTTCGTCAAGGCAAGTTCACTTACATGGTCAAAATACAGCTACCAAGCTTTCATGATCGAAAAACTGTTGCTTACTTCGCTAAATGTATCCAAGCGCCCTTTAAAAAATCGTCAAATGGAACGCAACATTATAGGAATTAATTCAGAAATGTAATGTTTACTGCACCCGTAGACCAGATTTTCGTTTTCTCCGCTTATAAAAAATGGAGAAAATTAACGACATATTTTACATTTGTTCTGAGATTTTTTAACAAAGTATTATATATGCGCAGCAGACATTGTTGTTGCTAGCATTGCTGTCAAGACCGTTCTTTGAAATATGGAGGCATTTCTGAGATATTATCTGCACCACTTTCCCTTGTTATTCTCCTATTAGGTATTTGTGCACAGCGTGACCTTCAAGAGCCTTTGGACTAATTACCCGGATAAGGCCAGCATTTATATGCGTCCGTTAGTTTTGGATTAATCGCCTAAACCTTTCTCGGAATTTTCCCAAATGACAACTGGAAAATTAAATGTCGGATCTGAATTCTGTTTTCGATAAAATAATACTTCAACGTGGCCCTAGTAAACCTTAGAATTTAGAAAATTTAGAAAATTGCGTTTCTGATGAAACATACATCGACACAAATTTATTTAGTGTATTCTGATTCAAAACTTTAATGATGAAATTTTTCAATTAACTGAATAGGTTTTGTGCATTTGCCTGAACGATTCAAAGTGTATTTCCCCTATGGTATAGCGACCTGAAATATATTCACGATTTACGTTATGGCCACGAGTTGTTAATAACTTGAGTTAAAAGTATAATTCAATAAAATTTTATTCCAGCACGCCTTCATTTTCATTGTTGTTGCTCTTACAACGATTTTTCTACGTAATCATAAAAGTTTTGCTAAATGAACATTTTCCCGACACTAAGTAGTGTTCATATCAGGATCATCGTTGAAGATAATTCTGAATAATCTCGACCTGCGCTACCGGGGAATAAGTTACTACTCAGCCGTAGATAAAGAAAGCAGACGTAGACATTTCGTGCGCGGATGCCGAAACCGCGAATAAGGAACTTCTACTCTAGTGTATCTTTCGCATGACGCTGAACTCAAATAACGATTCTTTGCCTTCTACCAATGAGGTTGAATGTTTGAAGTCTGTCATATACGAAATTAGTTGGTAATTCATGTGTAAATTTTCCCCAACACTAATATGCCAATATTTTTCTCCTAATCGCCAATATTCTCCTTCAATTCCCCAACGCTGTCGAATTTTGTGATAGGTTTGGCCAACCTTGGTATATTGCAATAAACTTCTGTGACAAGCAATTTCCGGAAAAAAATAAAATAAAAAAGGAACCATAAAAAAATAGAATGCGAATGTCGTCACTGGCTTGGGGACACTTGTCGCCACCATATCGGAAAACACTGCCCTTGTCCAATCCACTTTTCGTTTGACGTAAATTGAAATGTATGTCAATAGCAGGAACAAGGACAACCTGTTCAAACTCTTCGATTGCTTTCTAAAGAATCGTCCCTTTTCTTCCCATACATCTATCTCACCAACGGACATTAACAACCGCCGTTTTTCACAAATTTGCCTGACGTCAAGAATAGTCAAGAAGCAAGGCGGAAAAGCCAGCGAAAAGCAAGACCCGGTTTTAGCACACAATTGGTGTGATTAGAGCCCAAATACAAAAGCCCCCCGGCTCCCATGCAGCTATCTCACCGAAGCCAACTGCAAGAAGACAAACGTTTGCCCTGTGGTTAAAACCACTCATAAACGTGTTCTAATACCTCGAGCTCTCGACATAATATTCAGATCTCTCAAACACGTTCTGACAACGGGCCAAGTTTTCTCCAGCGCGCTACACGTAAACCTGTCGCCCTTGAAAGGGCCAAAGTTTCTCCAAACAGGCCATCAGATGAAGCGATCTTGGTAAAACAGAACAATAAAAGATAAAAATGAGAAGCGCGATGCATATCGAGATGAAACTAGGCAACTGGGCCCGTCCGGTATTGCGAAAGGTCAGAGACGGCAGCAAGGACGTAAAAATCGACAGTCTGTGTTGAGTGAAGAAGCCAATCGCGTCAAGTGCAGTTAAGATACAAACCTGCACTATTCAATCATTTTTGGAAGTTGTACCAAGTTCTGTCACGCGAGAGGCTTAACTGATAACGCGCGTTAAAGTTGAGGGGAAAATGGAAATGTGTAGGGAGACGAACGCCACGCGTTTATGGCAGCCTTGTTCTCAACTAATAGATAATAACTTTACTCGCCATATGTCTATTAACAGCTCAGGATGTGCGCAAAATCTAGAGTATTTTCCTTCAGTTGGGTTACAAATTTCATTGGTTTTTTTAAAGAATGTATAATATGTATGTATTTTTAATGATATTTTATTAAGTATCACAGGAATTGACGCGATGGACTCCTTTTGCCTTTTGTTTACTCATAATAGACTGTTTGTGTCGCCTGTGAATATCTTTATTTTTTATATAAACGAATGGATCTAAAACGCCATGCGGATATCTGCGTTTTCAATGCATTCTCTTAACTCTACCATTCAACTCAACACGATAGTTAAACTTGTTCAAAATATTGATACCTCCCAGAGTAGGAACTTTGCAATCTTCTCCTTACTCTAGCTAAAAAAACTTATTATTTACTGAAGCGCTAAAAGTTCACAACACGAGCTCGAGAAAATAAGAATAAAATAGATCAATGAAAACATCCGGAAAAAAATAAAAAGGACGCAATAAAAATAAATAGTATAATGTAAAAAGATGAGCTTTACATTTGTAAATGCTACATATTCTTACTTGTATTTATCTCTTTACCACTTATCTTCTAACATCGTCGATTTTAACGTATGTATTTTATTTTTTGCTTTAATCGTGATTTATTTTTGAGAATTTCAGCCCTGCAGAAGTTAAGAACTATTTGTAGCTTACATCTTCTTTACTGCATTTTTATGTTTAGCAGTTTATTTATTTAGATATAGTTACTTATTTTCACACATACAGATTCACAATACTAGAACTCTTGGAAGTGGTACATTTAATCATCAACTTATCAATTTTAAAGATTGCTGATTCGTTGTTTAACTTGTTTTTATTCTTTAGGTTTCTCTTCTTTCTATTGCGTTCATCTTAAACTTTATCTTCGAAGTTTATTTACTTGCTCTTTTGAGTGCGGAAGCTCTGGAACCTAAAAGGTTGTTTCAACCGAAATTGAATTTCAGAATTAGCGGTTAGGAGAGACAATATTTTGTTAGACGTTGAAAAATGCAGTAAAACTTAACGTACAGCCTGCCTTTATTGTAATACAATTTTGTCTCCGGAAAAAAAATTTCCTCCGATTTCTTTCCTTCCAAAATGATAGTATTGAGGGATAATTTTATTTTTGAACTCCCTGGAAATGGTTATTCCGAGAGCTCCAAGCTTTTCTGTGTAACTTTGAGGTTTTCTTTCAGAACACTGGAGTTTCCGTTTTCCGGCAGTCTAAAATGAATTTATAATAATTCGAAGACCTAGAAAGCCTCATCGATTTCACCTCCACTCTGAAATGACTTACTTTTAAAAAACAGTACAGCAAAGTTAAGAATTGCGGACTTCGTGGTTTCTTTTTGGGTAAAGACATTTTCATAGTCCCATGTGTACCAATTATCGCAACTTTACAATTTCTCAATATCAAATTGTTCTCGCACATGTATTTCCTGCTCTTGCGGTTACCGTTGGCAAGGTCCCTATACTTCATTTCTTTTCAACGGCTTGTACCATCGCCCTATATTTTACATGAAGGCCTCTCCATTCCGTGGAATTTATTGACCTAGTAAAAGTCATATTATGCAAAACGCACACGACAGGTAAACAGGCTTGGAGGAGCGAAATCACATTCCGAACACTAGTGAAACAACAAAAGTGTCTTCCATCAGAATGGCCGAACTTGGGACAAACTGTTTAGATACACGAGCTCGCCTAGGCCTGCTCTTTTATTTTCCTTTCAGAGGCCTAACAAACCATTAATCTCCATGGCCCAACAGTTGTCCATACAAATGGATGAGAAGTTCAAGCTCGAGGAGAAATACGGCCTCCTCCGTTTTATTTTTCTTAACGTGGGTTGTTCGAGCGTAATCCAGGCTCTCTGATGTACGAATTTGTTACATTTATTTCCTGTTTCTTTCTTTTGATCTTTGGTACATGAACTTTTTACTGACTGTCATTACGCTTGTTTATACATTAAACATTCTTTAATATTACATTTATTTTTACATTATTATTATTATTATTATTATTATTATTATATTCGTTCACTTGAACATTGTCACTCTTTATTTCTAGATGCATTACTTCTAGTACTAGCAAATGCAGAAGTCCCGAAATGTAGTACGTTAAATCAAATATTAATTACATTATTTATTCTTGTATTTACTTTTAGTTTTTATCTTATTTTCCGTGTAAAGTGGTATTTTTAATATCGACCGTTAACAAGTAAATATAACTAATAAACTCAATATACACACTACGCAGCTTTATTAAACATATTACCGAATAATATAAAGAACAGGAATCATGTTGTAACGAAGACACGTGAGAAAGGTCTCGTTGGCAGACAATTAGTGTCAGTGCATTAACTTCCTGCAAAAATTATGAGCATTTTTCCTAGGGGAATTCTCATGTCTTCTGGAGACTTGGGTTCTTGCATAAATAATACTACTCATGCACTTGTCTTTGTAAGGATTCGGGGTTTCATGGGGTTTCCTATGGTTGGAACCTGACCAATGACTGTCAAGGAACTGCAGATTAGTCTTAACTGCCATAACAGACTAAATAGGGTTACCAAGAACTAAAAAAAAGGCACGAAACGGTAGAGAAGAATGGACAAATAAATGAGCTTACCAGATGAAGTCCTTGCAATGCGAGCAGAAAGTAGGTTGTTTGAAGAATCGGGGAATAAATTTATGGTCTTTGACGACGTAGACATTTTTCTTCTTTAACGCGCCTTTCCGGCCGCGCTGTTTTAAACCAAACAGTGTATTTAAATCACCAGTGCCCGGACCATCGTCACTTGACGAAATTTTGTCTTCGTCCGCCATCTTCAACAACACAAGACTATCTACCTGCCTAACTGCCGCCTTTCTGTGGACACACTATTAGCAATCGTGACCGTTCCCGATGCCCCTCTAAACATGCGCACGCCATTCCAAATCCCGTCGGACCGGCCTGCGGTCCCGGGCAGCGGCACGGGTCTTGGCTGGTTACGCAGCTGCAGCACCAGCCTGTGAACCGGTTTCCTGTTTGACGTTTCTCGGCGCACTTTAGTATCTTGATGTAAGTAGAAAAGAGTACAAGGTATCGAAGATCGTACAGTCCCGTGGGCCAATAGGGTATTATACTGCCACGGCAATGTCCCACTATTTTTGGCACACGGTTGTATATGGAACCTGTAACATCAGGCACCGAGTTCAGCTTTGATAAGCAGTGCGGTTTGGACGAACGAGCGGGTCGACGAAGATAGTCAGCTACCATAGGAGTGGGCTAAACTAACCCGCACTTGCGGTTCAGCACGAAAAGACTAGCCGTAAGGTTTACAAGACCTAAACAAAGTATGAAATATATTTAAAAGAACTTGAATTCTTGTGTATTTGAGAGTGCTTGTAAAAATGGAACTGCCAGACGTTGTAAATACACCGGGTGAATATGTTGAAACGGTAATCTAAACTAGAAATTCTTGGGTTAGGCTAATTTTTATTCTTTTTAGCACACTGGAAACAAAGTTAGTAGACAGTCAGTTCTCTGTGGCTCTCAAAATATTATCCTCAATGGTAAAACCATCGTACAGACTGGGACTATGATTAGAGGTGATCTTGCCAATGTTCGGACTGGACAGTACTGCATAGTTGGGAAACGAGCCGTTCTAAGGCCGCCCTTCAAGAAATTTTCCAAAGGGTATGCATTTTCTAAACTGTATTCTATACATTCATTATAGTAGGATATAATACATAGCCTACCCATGTACCCAAGTGGGGCTATAGTTAACGGCTTAATGGAATTTTGTTGTTCGTTAATAGCTAAATCAATAGGCTCAGAATTTTCTGGTACAATTTACAGTGAAAACGGCGAGCTCATAGTCCCATGTTTTTATGGACAGTAGCCCCTCTGGACCTGTCTGAATGCAAAAAAAAATTCTTATTTAATGTACTGCATAGGAATTATGAAAGATATCGACGGGTCCCTAAGTAGAATGTCAGCTAAGATTCTTTACAGTGGTGGGTTGCATTGTTAATGTATTTGTGTACCTTTCTTTTCAGAGTGGCATTTTTCCCTTTGCACATTGGGGACCATGTGTTCATCGGTGAAGATTCTGTAGTAAACGCTGCCGTGGTAGGGTCTTATGTCCATATAGGGAAAAACTGTGTTATAGTAAGTCAAACTTGTCATCTAAAATGCAGGAATATTGACTATTGTGCTTTTCCTTATCTGTAGGGCCGACGCTGTATTCTGAAGGATTGTTGCATGATTGCCGATAATACTGTCTTAGCGCCCGAAACAGTCGTTCCGCCTTTTACAGTTTTTTCCGGTTCGCCTGGTTTGATTACTTCAGAAGTTCCGGAGTGCATGCAAGATCTAATGGTGGAGTACACTAAAAGCTATTACCAGCACTTTATTACTGAAAAGTAAAACTTGTAAAAACCTTTCACATACATTGCAATTTATACAGTACATGCCTTTCTTCTGTTCTTTATGTTTTGCTGTAGGGGGCTAACGTAAATAAAGCTCACACACTTAAAGCCGCTGCCCGCCTTCTCGACTGGTTAATAATGTATGCACTTTCTTGCTAAACTCCGGACCCACTCGTCTTGTCGAGGCTAACAGGCCTGCTCCCCTTCGAACTTTTATGTCTTGCAATAATAATGCGGCTTGATTGTGGGAACTGCATTCCCCGTAGGCCTTGTAAATACAAATGGTGAAGTTATTACAGAACTCTAATAAAGGAGTCCTCAAAACTCGTACATTTTCTCTCTCTTTTTTTGGCAACAAAATAAATAAAAATCAGTTTCGTTTTACCCACTGACATGTGATTAAGTCAAAGAAAGAACGCAGCCAATAATGAATGCAAGCTTACGTTGGGATTGAAATTAAACAAACAAATCTCCCCAAAAAAGAAAAAAGAACATAAAAATAAATTAGATACACAAAATGATTTTCTAGTTACTTTCATGAGTTCGGAAGGTGAAGGATAATCGGCAGCAACAGCTTGGGCGGTTTCTAAACTCGCCAAGGGTAACTGTAGCAACTGGTGGACCCACACACGCGCTAAGCCCTTGCCCGTTTGACCGTCCACTTTAATTCCCGTGCTCTCCCCAGGGGCGTAAAACTCAAAACCAACGTCATCTTTTTCCCGCCTAGAAGATCGTACAACTTTTAATGAACATGCTGCCGCGAAAGAAATGGATCGTAAAACATGTCCCAGGTTTACTTAAAGGGCGCTTCGGCGATAGATTTAGTGATTCGCGCTACGGTGGCCGCTAACTCGGTGGCGGATTCGAGGAGCCAGCACATGCAATCATGCTCCAGTTGCAGTTGGAGTAGCGCTGACTCAACTTGCACTCTGGTTACTCCCAAGTCGGATGACAGACTTGGATTGCCTTGGACTTTCGCTCTGTAATTGCGTCGATCCTGGGTCTTTTGAGACCTAAAGGGTACATGGTGTATAATAGCGAAACTTCCAGGGAAGAACTTGGCGGTATTCTCGGAAATCAGCGTTGCTTGGAAAGGGCAACGAACTAGTTCAGAATTGACTTAACCAAAGAGGTTTTCAACTAACGAAAAAACTATTGAAAGTTTGCTCAATAAAAATACACCTCCCTCAATATTCCACTTACGTGTACCGCACCTTTTATAAGTAGTCTAATCCAAATAGCTTTGAAGCTAGTATCGGACTCAATGATTTGGAATGCAAACTTAGGTATTTGTTAGATTTCCTTGCTTACTAGTAATTAAAATACTATGAAAAATCCTTGATTGGGAAATACGTTAGTAATATTTATGTTTAAATGTATTGCACTATCATGAACATAAAAACCTGTACTTGAGAAATCAAAAAGGCCTAATGAAGCATCCGTAAGCTAATTTACCTTCGTTAATGGTGAAAGGAGTCAACCCTCAGAAATTCAAAATGCTTAATACGATTAAAAGAGAAAATCTACGACGGAGGCTTTCCGGTTTCTTGGCTCAAGTCTTTTCCATGTTTATTAAAACAAAATTAGCTGTAGGAGGCTTAGTTGCACCTTTGTGGTTCAATAAATATACTTTTATTTCATGAATCACTAGAAATGTATATATATATAACTAGAAATGTGATTTCATGATTCATAGTATTACATTTATAGTAGTACGTACTTGAAATGTTGTTCAATGCCCAGTACTAATATAGTTATACGTTTTTTCAAGGTTTCTTGTGCACGTTTGACCAATCTTCCTAGGGTTTCGTCATTAGAGTTGAGTTTGAGTTGATTTTCCACTAAGGTCAAGAAATCCTGTGCCACAAAGACCAACAACGCTTGAGCTTCTTCAGTAAACGCTTTGCGCGATACAATCTGCGAGACAGCGAGGCATTTTGTCAATAGTGAAATAATAAATTTTTCTTAAAAATAAAGAAGAGTTACGGAGTTATTTTCATCGACGAAAACTTGTGTAGATTCGCGCTTCCATGTGATTGCATTGGAAACTGTTTGCTGCTCAATAAGGCACTTGACTTCCAAGGCTTGCAGTTGGGTAAGAATCTCTCCGCCACCAGCGATGGAAGACAATAGTACGGGGTCCAGCATGGCTGTCATACGCTGAAATCGGCACCCAAGAAAACGATCTATGCAACAGTTCGATAATAGCTTTTCTCTTTCTGCGTACTTTCATGCATTCGCCAGGCTTGAGGCTTTTCCTGGCTGCTGCTTCAGCAGCTTTTAAGGCTTTGTCAACAGCTTTGGATGCTTTAGAGGGATTCTGCTGCTTTGCTCGTCCCTTATTTGCAACATTCTCCTTTCTGGGAGGTGACAATGACGCTTGGGAAACGCTAGATGCTGACCTTTTCAACTGACGTGATGACGCTGACGTGGTACACGCGCTACAAGACACGTTACTTCTTGTATTATAGTGATGATAATGAGTGTATGTGGTTCTCACGTGTTTTCTTTGCGTGGGTTTCTTGTTTGGAGTAAAGGTTCGTTTTGGGTAGGATTATCAGAACGTGTTCTTCTCAGCTTTGGGTAAGGATCGTTCAGAAAACTGTAAATAAATTGACACAAGCGTTAGTCATGGTTTACACCATAATACTTTTCTACCTGTCATCGTCGGATGAGCTCGGAGAGATGTTATGTATGTTAGGTTTCGAAGACGATGATTGTTTCCGTGGCTGGGTTGGTGATAAAATTGAAATTTCTGGCTCGGGCTCTGAGTCTGAGCTCAAAATATCAATAATATCAGCGTTTCTGTTAGAATTCGCCATTTCATATTTCTAAATCGACAATATGCTTGCACGTGCAGTAAATTCCAGAATAAAAACTAAAAAACAAATATTGACGTCTTTCTGTTTACCACTGACATTCGTTTCAATTTAGCGCCAAATACATAGCGGCTAGAGTTTGAATTTGGTTATGGAAGCCCTCTAGCGGGTATTATTAAATCTTGTTCACACTAACGCACAGAGGTATACCTCTGTGCACTAACGCTTTACCAGGGTACCCAGGTTTCCCCGCAGTTGCCAGTAAGCCGGGTAAAACGTATAGCCTTATAATGAATGCACACAACGCACTACGTTTCCTTCAATGCGAAGAAAAATAATTACATCGAAGAAAAAGTGAAAAAGAGGCGAATTCAATGTCAACTCCCAGTAGAAAATTAGCATCTTTCCTTGAAAAAGACTTGGATTCGAAGTTTACTAACGAATCTATTGATAAGAACTGCACTGAATCAGTAAGCTAAGACTCTTACCCTTTTAGTCGCTGTTTGCTTAAGGATTCGACGTTTTTTTTCAGCTATGTAAGCTGAGTGCTTTACAAGCGAGAAGGGCTAACATTAGATCACTTCTTCAGACTCTTCTCTTTTTTTTGCCTATTCAACTCTTGTGTTCTGGATGCGAGTCTTATTCAAGATTTGAAGTCGAGACAGGCTAATAGATTACGAAAGTTAGCCCCGGTCTTCCGGGGACAAAGAGGAAGGAATTCATCAAAAATCATAGCGTTACCGGATTTCGTTCCACGACCCGGAAGTTTTTCTTTCTAATTCTTGTAAACTGTTTCCACCAAAGTGCAGTACTTCCGTTTAAGTTCACAACTCACGCGCCAAACACTCTTGCAAAGCTAACTCCAGCCAAAATTACTAAGAAAGTTTCGGGTTTCTCAAACAAAGCTACAAACTGCCGTTATTTATCATTCCTCTGCTTTTAAGCGGCACCGTGCTCAACGGCTCAGAGTTTTCATTTGTCACAGTGTCGTTTCCCAGCCTTTTCGCAAAATGAGGAAGAAAATGTCGCCAATCTTTGCCACTCGCTAAGCTTGAATCAGGGGTGCAGAAATGTGTCAGCCATTGACTCGCCCTGATCAATAAACGATTACAGTGACTCTGGCTGACATGACAGATAACGAGTCATTTTCTATGCCTGGGAGCTAATGAAGGTACAAAAGAATATGGGAGGTAAAACTCAAAGTTTTTCCTCTCGCATCCCGAAAACGCTTTCATTAACCATCCACGTGCAATCAATACATGTCAATCTATATGTTGCAAGCTTGTCTAACCATCTGTATGTGTGTGTCCATAGATCATTTCTGCTGACACACATGGCCGTTTTACGGGAAACCCTTCTCCCTTACGCCCCGCAAAATCTGTTGGGGATATCTAGTGCCGGGCCCCATTACGAGCATCTTGATAGAAACGCGATTGAATTTGCTTTTGCAGCGCCAGCGCGTCCCATCCCAATCTTGACGCAGCGTACTTCCGAGCAATTACGTACTCAATACAGCGTGAGATATCATATGACATGGTGAACTTGCCGGACTTTTTATTTTGATTCTCTTGACAGATAAGTCTTTTTCGTCCACTTGCAAGAGAGCAAGGCAACAGACTACCGAAAACGTGAAAAAGTGCAAAATCCCCGCCGGCATTTTTAAGCGCCTGTGCAAAGTGGTTCTCCGTGCTATCGCGGGTTTGTGAAAGAAATACTGTCCAAATGTTGGACATCACTTGTCGGAAGTGGAACGCCTGCAGAAAGATAGTTTCGCTAGGAGGATTGTAGGCCGAAGTTTTCACGCATGGCGTTCTTTATAAGTTATCAAATGCAACGGAAGAAAGAGCGATTCGCTTGCGAGTCGGAAGCCAGTATTAGTGTGTTCGAGTGACAGCAATGTTTCGATCATGCTGCGCAACCTGGGTCGAAAACGTGCCCATTTCTACTTCTTTTCTGGTAATTTACGTAATAACTGATTTTACATACGCTCAACTAGTAGCTTCGAGAAATCCGTTTTTTTCCCAGAAATCTCCGGTGACGTGAACAAACATGATAATAATACTCGGTGTCGTACGTAACCTGTTCCTTCGGGTCGGACTTGCGAACATGCACAAATTGTGGGAGAAATCCATTGTGGGAGAAATAAAAGTGGGAAACACACACTTGCTACCAAAGCATAGGATAACAGCTTTTTTAGTATATTTTCTTAAAATGTACGAGTGTATCATCAACCGTCAGCACAGTTCATTTATCACCAAAGAATGCTCTTGACATTTCCAATAAAGTAGAAACGCAAAAGAATAGACGGTGTGACTAAAAAGTTCAGTAAACATATTTGGTGCACTACATAGCGTTAAAATGTATACATATTTCCTTATTTTGGACAAAAAGGGATTGATTTAAGTGGTATTTCGTGTAAAGTGTTCGTTCCAATCTTCATCTAGAAATAAAACTACACCTTAAAAAATACACGAAAAAAATCCTTTTTTTCGTTTTTCCAGTTATTTTTTTTTCTTACCATTACTTATTCATCCTATTCCAAGAACCAGTTTTAAAGGAGTAACTGATGTTAGATTAAAAAAAAACTCTTGCGCGCGGTTCTCAAACTCAGATCTCAACGTGTTTCTCAAACGCGGTCTTATTATCGGCAGATACCGATATGATTTTAGCAATACAAAAAACATTAACGCCAGCCAAGATCCAATGCTCACACTGGTCTTAAATTCTATACTAATAATAGTAATAATAATAATAAAATAATAATTAATAGTCGAAACCCTACGATGGGCGTACGACAGAAAAAGAAGTACAAGTACTGACGATTGAGAGCTGTTAAGGATAAAATATCGTGAAAGCTATTTTCCCTTGTATGTAGGCCCGTAATGTCAGAGCTCGACTGTATCATGCAATTGTTGCAATACTTATGCAATTTTTTTTACATCTAGCCATTCTCTGATGTTCGCCATTAGTAAACAACATATTTACGGAGGGGTGACCTAACCCCAACCCCCTCCCCTGAATACGGCTTCGTTGCCTAGGGAAAATAAGGAGTACTACATATAAAACTACATCGTTACTATAGGGTATCATTACTACGTATAATTTGGGAGATGCATATTTGGAAAATTGTTTTTACAGTGTTTCATAGAATAAGTGTGGTTAAATCAGACTAATACAGGGTAAAGGACAATTGCAAACATTGTAGTGCATAAATATGTCTAGAACTACATATTTTACAGAACAAGTCCCCTACCCTCGTCTGGGAGGGCTAACACAAATGTAAAGTGGCGTTCCTGCCGGCGATGGCTAGACTAGTCAGTAGCCCAGGTTAGCTAGGTGGTAACGTAACAATCAACCAGGGTTGACTTGTAAGAGATGTTACGATACAATAACCTTTTTAGAGATGAGGAAAACTGCACAGTAAAATTTCTAATAACCATACAATTTCTATTTTAAAAGAAGTCATTCTGCCTGATTTGTTAATTGTTTGTAATGCTTTGTTAATTGTTTGTAATGCTTTGTTAATTCTTGTCTGCTTTTATAAATAGCTGTTGACTTGTTTTGGTTTTCCATCCCAGGTTGCGTTTTTTTGGTAGTCCTTAGCGTCTTACATAACTGTAGTTACTACCACCGTACCCATTGGCCGGTAGTGTCGGACATGAACTCGTGGCTTGGTTCGAATCCTGGCCAAAGTACTTGGCAGTTAATTTCTGAAGATGGCTATGGCGTTCATTGCCTGAATACCTCGATTACGCCTCCGTTTCCCATTTGCGTGTATTCCCCTCCAGCGGATCACTACGTGTCAGCTCAACTGCAGCACGAAGGGGTGTGGGAGCCAGAAATTACGAGCCTGTTCCAGCAAGCGTTACTTCACTACCCCGAGGCTACGGTCCTCGATTTGGGTTCCCATGTTGGCTACTACAGTTTGATGGCCGCGACCTTGGGTCACTCGGTACTGGCAGTAGATCCCGTAGTGTCGAGTTTACTTCGGTTAGCTTTAGCCATGCAGCTGAGCAACACGACCCATCAAATTCGCCTTATCCCCCATGCTATGGCTGCCCAGAGACAATGGGCGAGTCTGGTCTACCGAAAGGGCAATTTGGGAGGCACCAGCGTTCGCCTAATCGAGCCAGACAGTAGCTTCCAATACTTACCCAGTGTGAGATCGCAACGGGAGCCTGTACCAGGAAATGAGCCACCGGCTGACTCGTCGGCTTTTCATTTGCATCAGCAACAAAAACACGGAGGAAATGAGAAAGCGGGGAGAAACAGAGATGATAACGTTCGTACCATACGTCTGGATGATCTAGTACCCTTCATTGGCCGCCGCGCTGTCGTGCTTAAAGTCGATATCGGTAAAATACTAGTTTTCTCCTCTTGACACTTCTTTTTTGTTAAAAAAAGAAAACTTCTCTGGTGTGTTTAAGACCTTCGATCCATTTCAAGCACGAGAATCCCTTTATTTTTGCGCCCTTAAAAGTAATCTTGCGTGACGTAGCAAAGATATCAACAGCAGAAATCCTACTTAACTTCCCTCCCTCCTTTCGCCCCCCCCCCCTACTCGTGTAATCCTGTAAAGCAGCAGGCAAAAGGGACTGAGAGAAGTTACTCCTCATGGATCATGAGTGTTTTCCTTGCGAAACTCTCTAGTTTTATGGATGTCACGCTCTACCGCTTACCAAAAGGACAGCTTGTCTTGGTGCTGTGCTTTTACCCGCGCGCTAGGGCAGAAATATTGTCCCCGGAAAGCTTCTCAGTTTATAACGGCCTATTCTGGAGAGTATTTCCGCTTGGATACAAGAACCTTTTATACTACAGAACCCGCATACTACAGACAACACTATAGCCCTGCCTTCAGGGAAATCTAAGCCCGAGGTTTAGCTGTAATCACTGCAGTAATAAGGAGAAATATGGTTACAGAAGACTCTCCAAAGTTTAGCGCGGTTAGAACTGCAGTGATCCCCAGATAAAGAGATAAAGAGAGCGAAAAGTCTTGTTGGCTTTCTTTGCCTGTAAAATTTTTAGGGCGTTTCCTGATCCTAGGCGTGGAAGAAATACGAAGCCATTACCCGTAGGAATAATTTAGATAAGCTTGACTTTCATGGTACGTTTTTATAACAAATTTTGAGAAAGATAAAATCTAAGCTTCGTTTTAAGAGACTCTATATACAGAAGAATAGCTACAATTACTGCGGCAGAAAGGAAAGATTGTGATAAGGAATAAGGGGCAGGGGGCGCTGTCCAGTTCTAAGGTGCTCAATCATAAGCAGTCATGAACGGGATTATGGTTTTTGTACACATTTCTTTCATTTCTGCAGTTTGGAACCCTGAAGGAGCCAATGCAATTGTTGTCGGAAGAAAGAGTTTTTGTTACACGAGTGGGGGGGGGTTTGCTGTACAACCGAACGAGTGTATATACAAGAGAGAACAATAGCACAACATTTATTATGTTGTTGACAAAACATGACAGGCTGACCGTCTCCTGGGTAATAATTAACACAATACATGGAGTGGAAGAGCGCGATAAGAATTGCGTTCGTGGAGAATTAGTTACTCCTTAGTACGGTCCATTTTCCTTAAACCGTAGTCATATTTCTTTCTTGCATAAATAAACGTTGGAATTTTACACTTCCGCCTATACAGTTCCTCACACTATTCAGCTTCTTATTACAATGGCAGGAATAGTGAAGAAAGTATTGGCTTCCTATTTCTAAGTAGCACATTAAGCCTTTGCAATATTTCTATTCGGTAACGTCAAGGGTGTAAGCACTTAAACGTCATAGGCTATAATCCAACAGACAAATCAGCCCAGGAGTAAGGCTTGAAAGCTTTCGGCAGGCTGGCTTCATTACTTCCAGCAGCAATAGTACGGCCAGCGTTCCTGTTGTCACATCTAATGAGGTCCTTCTCGAAATGGACTAATTCTGCGTTGACAGTTGTCCTCTCTTTGGACTTCTTTACGTGCTACGAAGTCTTCGGCTTGTTCTTAATTTTTTTTCTCTCTTTTTTTTCGGTGACTGTTATCTGGATCTACAGAGGGTTACGAATGCGCTGCCATAGAGGGAGGTCTACGGCTATTAGACCAGTTTTTCATCCCCTATATCTTCATGGAATGGAGTGTCATGTTCCAACGACAGCACAAACTGGGAGCCCCTTGCCGGACTCCCAACTTGCAAGCCATGATAAACACTCTTTCACAACGGAATTTCATACCTTATATTAGCTACAATGGAATGTCACTCGACCCGTCCAAAGCTACTACGCATTGGCACCGCGAAGACATCTTCTGGCGACATAGAGATGCTCCGCTCTTACATGTAAAGTGACAAGTTGTCATAGAACGTTTTTACTGCTTGAGCTGTTTCTTAACTCAATACATAATTTGACAATCCAAGCACATCGCCTTACGTCTGAATACGAATTAATCATGACAAGCTGCACCACGCTCAGCTGCATATCAAGGTAGCAGGGGCGTATTTAGGGGGGGGGGGTTGGGGGGGTTCGAACCCCCCCCGAAATTTTGATTTTATAAT
>JAHZNP010000513.1:0-53218 GCA_020615345.1 Triops cancriformis | reverse complement strand
CCCCCCGAAATGAAATCCTGGTTACGCCACTGCATATAAGCCAGTGGTTCTCAAACTTTGCGTCGCGACATGGTCCAATACTTGGACCCAAATTACTTTTAGCACAAATTGTTTGGGTATAGGGCACCACGTTACATGTCTTGAACGCCCAGGGCGCCGTGAAATGAAAAGTTTGAGAACCATTGGTCTAGATTATGATTCGAATGCTATAAATACAAGTTATAACAAAGCTATAGTAAAAACTGTAAGCAGAATATGCAAAGTGACTTTCGCGCCAGTACTGCCATCTGTAGGATCTCTCTACGGAGCTACTTAGGCTCTTGTTTTACTAATTGCAAATTTACTAGTGATCTCTAAAGTTGATTAGTTCTTTCCAACATGTAAACTTAGGTGTTAAAAGAAGTTTTTTTCACCATAATAAATGGCCTGAAGCACAGTGAGTGTAGGTTTCCACACAATCATTGCAACATCTTTTCGTTACTAACAAGTTCTTGGGGAAAATTACACGAATTGCTGACTTTTGTAGCAAAGGTAAAAGTGATCACGAACACGTTCCAATACCAACTGGCGGATAGCTACCAGGATATGTAAACCGTTATGCTGCAGCGACCCCAATGAAAGTGAAAAAATGTCCATAAAGAGTCTGCGGGTAATTAACCCCCCTCTTCTTGCATGCAATCAACCCACTGAACGTTGTTTCTCTATTTTTATTGTCAATGATTTTCATATCCCAGTTTTAATCAATATTTCAGAAAAAGGACAGGAAGTTGTGTTAAACATCATTTAATTATGTTTAAGAGTGTAGTCTCGCAGGCTTTTTTGTAACTGTATGGTTGAAAGGCCGTAGTTGCGTAAATTTAACCCCATGGATGACCCTGAATAGCATAAGAAGTGGAAGAAGGCGGAGCTTGAGAGCTGCCTAAAAGTTGGGGTGAAATTCCTTTCAGTGGTCAGTCCATTTTGCTTTAATAAGGGTCATCTACCTGTGGGGTGCGGTTTCATTTACGAGAGACCGGATGTAACCGGAAGTTACATTTGGCCTTACGTGTTTTCCAGTTGTAATTTCTCTCTCTATGCTGACGACCTCCGAATACTTGCTCATTTCCAGTCCTAGCATTCTGACCTAGGCTACTTGATGCGTTAATGCCACTTTCCTAGTGGAATTTGAACATTTTAATTTTGCAGCAATGCAAACTTTTAATGTAACTATTACGTCATTAAAAGTTTACATTGTTGACAGGATTAAAAAAAATCCAGTGAACTTTTAGTACCAGTATACTAGAAGTTTATAGTGCTCCAAAATTAAAATGTTTGATTCTACAAACAAGAATATTCACTCTTGTTGCGAAATTCATAGTTGAGAATTCACGAAATTCAATCGAGAATTATTGTTCAGAAAGTCACTGTATGCAAATAATTTACATACGTTGACTTTGTACAATAATTTAGTGATGTACTGAATGTTGAATAATTTGCTAATTTATTTTTTTTAATATTTTTATTACCTTTTATTTTTATAATGTTTTTAAATAATCTCTCAATTTATACAACAATTAAACAATATTATCTGTAGATAAAACTGAAGTTTTCTAATAATTTACTAGTTTGCAATCCCTTTTTATTTATTAATTCATTTAATAACCTATTAGTAACAGTGTGTTGCAGACAGGGATTTAAGAAAGAAATGAGTGAGCTATTTGTTAAAGAACAAGGCGGATTTTGCGCTGATGATAGTAATGGAATAGTGGAGGTAATGAGGTCAGACGAGTTGGGAAAGTGTATGAGGGCCGTGATGTAAATTGTTTGGTTTGACAAAAGATGACGGGAGTGTACTTGTACTGGGTAACACTGGGCAGTGCAGAACGGAAATGGATCAGGTGAGTGATTGCTATTCATAAACGTTGATAGGGGAGATATGGGATGCTGGACACATTACAGTTTCATTTCCGGACCACAAGACGGACCTGACACGCCTTCCGGACTTGTTGAGGTTGACCAACTTTACCTGCCAAAGGCGCAACTTGTACGACTGTTGCGTAAAAATGACAATATCCACGTGTGCAGGAAAGTAGAGTTCGTTTACAAACGTTTTTCTCGTAGGAGAAAACGAATCCAAAAAACAAGCTAAGCTAATCTCAATAGAACGCTAAGCTAAGCTTACATGTTAACCTTGTTCGTACTGTTAACAATATACTTAATAAAGCTATTTAATAGTGTAGACAATATAGTTTGTATAGTACACAGTAATATAAGTAATTTTGGTGACAGTGTAAGAAAATGGGCAGAGGTGGGAAAAAGCAGGTTCTTTAATAGGCGAGTGTGGCGACTAAATTGTGCGAACAAAGAATACATGAGACTTGGAATTGAATTCAACTAGTTTGTTCGAAAGATTTCACGATGCTACACTTCGAACGACGCGTGGTGTGCCAAACGCTTTTGGTATCGAGTTGGGATTGTTCGACGGATATAGAAAAACGAGAGTTTAATGTTACCGTCTGGGGACAGCTGACCGGTGAGACTTTAGAAAGGCTTAGATGGAACTCATGTGCGGTTTCGCTAACTCAGCTAATGACTAAGATTAGCCTTGGTTTGGTCATTTTTTATTTTATTTAGTGTTATATGTCGGTGAAGTTAAATTAGGGTTGGATTGATCTGAAATTTCTCACGACAGCCGTCGTTAAACCTCAAATAAGGTAAGGAAAAGATTATAATTCAAACTACAATAAAGGGACTTGCATGAGCAGCAACCTCTGCAAGTCACTTGTTCCTACTCAAATTGCGTATATTTAGAATACTGCAAAGGAGGAAGTATTTTTCTGAATACACAACTCTTTATTCAATTGTAGTTAGACGCTGTACGCAGACTTTACAACTCACAAAACTCAAATGCTCCCGCGACGAGAACATTCCTTGTTGCTAGAATCGAACGTTTCTTAGCTACTAAGCAGTTTGCACTTCTAGAACCCCCGCTCTACTAAATCGAACTTTTCTTGACAGCTTCAGCGCCGGGCACCTTCTTTGCTACTAAAACGAACGTTTTCCACCCACCCAGCCCCTCCCGCGACGGATGAGTTCTCCTTACCCAAAATCGAACCTTTTCTAGCCTTTGAACAGTTCGCGCGGCGAGAACCTCGCTACTACCAACATCGAAAGATCATTAACCACTAAGAATCTCCCGTCATGATAAACATTCGTTGTTGCCAACAATGAATATCCATTGTGCTTGAGGTACACCCACGCTCAGACATTGCAGTGGGTTGATAGAAGCGCCGTAAAGTTCTCCTAACAAACCGCCGTATGCTAACGTCCCACACCACTGGGAAGTAGCCTTGCTCCAAGTCGCAAAAGGTTCGAATGACGGTGGAGTGGGACAACAATCGTTAAAACTGCCGTGGTGTTAGAATAGGGGGGTTTGTTGAGCCCGATTTCTCTGTGACTACTGTACTGTGCTATGCTGCACTATGCTGCACTATACTGTACTGTACTATACCGTACTGTATTATACTGTACTATACTGTACTATACAATACTGTACTTAACTATAGTGTGCTGTACATTAATTCAAGAACAATTTCTCTTTTCATTGCTCTATGGCCAGCGTATACAATTTTTAGTGAGAAATAAAATGTTTGGGCGTTACTGTTGACAAAGAGTTGAAGATGAATACGGTTATCAGACTTACCTTCAGTTAGCATCCTGAGGACGGTGAGTAGAGAGATGGCTTGCACCATGCTGCGCTGAAGGCTGATTGGGCTACTAATGAGTCCTCCTGGCATGATGCTATGACAAAAATCTCCCACACACACAACACGCACTCATAAGGCTTCAACGATGAGGAAAAAAAACGGCCAACTGTTTCAGTCCAATCGGAAAGAAATTACCTATTTGGACAAAACACAACTGTTTATTGCACCACTTTGTTCTTGTAACTGCGTTGCCAGCCAATTTTTTCTGTGTTGAATTTAAGAAAATTCAGAAATCGAGTAACAAGACTAAGGTGGTCATTGCGTATCTTTACAACACTTCACAACCTGTAGCTGTCAAGCAGGATGGGATGCGAATGTCAAAGGACGATGGACGCAACGCTACTAGTCGACTTCTCACGTGTGCAATGTGTGAAATATGAAATCCAGAGCACGAGTTTGATTTCGGTTTTTGATGGAGTAGAGATGGTGTATAAAAGTCCATAAAGCATGCATGAATAAATGGACACGCCTACTTCCACCTTTCGGATGTTGACCGCCGTAGAGCCCATTAACAGAGAGATAGGGTGGAGGCTGTTTGGCGAGACAGGTTGATGATGAAAAGCAAAACCATTTGTTGACCATGTCGGGAAATGCGGACGAGGGGGAGGGTGTTAAGCTTGAACAAACAGGAACGTGCAGGTTGCAACGGAAAGCGACAGGATCTCTATGCTAATTTTAGGTATGGGAACAACAAGGTGATGAGAAACTCGTGTTAAGATTTTTAGCTCCATGAGCATTACGGTAGCGGAAATCCTGCACGTGTCACTAGTAAGAACCAACGTGGAAAGAGTGCCCCACTATTCGTCTGCGACATTATATGTAGAGAAGCACATGCAAATATATAATAAATATGCACACTTCAGTTACATGCGATTTAAAGCCTTTTGAGATAATTTTAGTTCTTACTGTGGATTTGAGTGGAGAACGGCGTCCACCAAGGTTTTCAAATCTTATTCTGAAAAACTTTTTTATATTGATATATTGTATTTTGGAACTTAAAGAGACGACATATTTCGTAAAAGAAACTATAGGAAAACAAAAACAAATCTAGAACAACATGTGTTGGAACAAAATACTCTGGTAAATTCTATTTTTAAAAAAATAGAAACAAATCTCGAAAAATTAAAGATTATAGCTATCAACAGATTTCATGAAAAAAGGAGAATAAAGCCATTAAGAAAGATGCAGAAATAAATGTAAGTGAGAAAATGCTTAACAAATTAGGTCTTGCGGACATTAGTGGGATACGCGTATCTTTAACAAACCCTAAGTGTGTTGAGCATCGCGAAAGAGATTGCCTACACTGTAAAAAAATGTGAATTTACAAGTGCAGCAAAAAATTATAAGGCCCTTACTGTAAAAATACTTTTTGAAAAAAATATAACAAATTCATGCTTAAAAAATCATTTTTGTAAGTATTTTTACAGTGAAGTCCTTGTATTTTTTTTGCTACACGACGAATCATTGTAAATTCACAGAATATTTTTTTACAGTGTAGTTGTGCTGTGAGTCTTACTCAAACGCTATCGGTCAATTGCGAGATTGGATCGCGAAATTATAGAGGCGGGAATAAAGCGTCATTGGGAATCAACATGGCGACATTCAGCCAACTACGTCAAAGGAAGTGTTAGGTGTTCATATCTCATCAGAAAAGTGTTGACTGAAGTAGCGTAATCAGGTCAAGTGTAAGGTGAGGCACTTTTAACTAAAAATTATAACGTATATGAACTACAGATATATAGGAGCTGGAAAACATTGAGTTCTCAGTAAATATTGCTGGAAAACTTTCGTGTATGTTAAAAATAACGAGCAATTAAAATAATTCGATTTCGTTAATTTCCTCGCAAACTACTATGTTCCTCTTACTGTCTTGTTTATTTTAAATACAAGTTTTAGGGAATAGTTGCTAAATAAAGCACAGGCTACAATACTGAAAATGTTTAGACACAATTCTCCAAAGCCATTTATATAAGGTATTCCTAGTGATGCTGTTAGACGTTTGAAAATAATAAATAAAGTAATGCTCATTTTAGTAGAAGTAGAGTAAAAACGGACCCAATATTGATTTCGTCGGCATATTTAAAGACTGTCTTGTGAAATATTTTTTTCATTAATGTAATGAAGTAGAATTAGTAGTGCTGATCAGGAAAAGAGGGCAATTTCTCTATTAGATTTGTCTCGTTTTATTTGTGCAGCTTCAGAGTTTCCGCGACGGGAAGATTTGATTCTTCTTAACAATGAACGGCTTAACCATTCATTGTTAATCAAAGCGCCACGTGTTTACATCGTGAACATTTCATTGCTGTTCAATATATGATTTGTTAAAGATGAGAACATTTCTTGTCTTAAGTTTTCTTTTTCCTCAGAAGTACTGTACAAACAGTGAATTATCGCCCGTTAGCTAATCTTCGTAGAAAGCAGTTTCCAAATTTACCACGGACATCTAGCGAACCGGGCGGAACTAGAGTTCCGCCATTACATACGCAATTTGTCGCTAGTCCCCCAGAGTTATATTCTGTAATATACATGTACATTCTGTGCTAGTAGATTCTATACTGCCTTAATTTTGCCAAATGATATGATGAAAATTAACGATAAAAATGTTGAAGGCGTGTTACCTGAGATTGATTTCAAGACAGACCTAGTTTGTCACAAGAAGCGATGAAGTGCAAATGTGTTCTCAACAGGGAATAAAATTTTGAGACGTTTTTTGGGGGATGCGTCGACAGCTTTCTTTGCGGGAACTTGTTCAGTTTGCTAGAACAGTTACCAAAGTTCTTTAGGTAAATACCTAATTTCTATCAATATCGCTTTTTGTTTCGGGAATTTTGGCTCTAGAAGTTTTAGAATATGAGTGAAAATGAATCTTCGCGTTACAAAAACGAGAGAATCACAAAAATAAATAATACGTTTTTTTTTAATATGGAGCTATGCATGTAGGTTGTCTACGTACAGTTCTGAAGAACAGAGAACACCTTGTTTTCATTAATCCTTGAGCAGTAATGACATACAAATCATTATTCCCATTTGGAAACATCCGCAGTTTATGTTAGTGTTGTTTCCGTGTTCTGTGCACTTCGATATTTTTCTTAAAAAGAAGCTAGCCCCAGTTTTTTGCCTATCTTCACCGCAAAATGAAATTAAAGATATCTAAGTTGGTAGTAAATCATTATGAAAGTCACCAGATTACGTGGTCCCTATTTACGTAATTTGCGCATCGCATTCATTACTGCCTAATTTTCGCTAAAATTTTCAGTTTTCATACATCTCCTTTATATTTGACTTCCGATTTTAAAGTGTAAGATGCTAATTAAATCGCTTGCGACTTATGGGAATGGGTCACTGCTTAATGTTAAAGCAATTTCTGGTCTTATTCTGCGTTGTAATATTGTAACACAGAATAGCTCATTGTTCCCAGACGTAAGTACAGTACTCGTAAAAAAAAATCGGGCCCAACAAACTTCCCTATCCTACCGCCACGGCAGTTGCGGGAGCGGTGCTCCCACTTTTTCGTCTTTCGAACGTTTTTGACCCGCAAGGCTTCCATTGGTGGGGGACGTTAGCATAGGGCGGTTTGTTGGGCCCGTTTTTTTTACGAGTACTGTACACTAGAAGTTGGGACTGAGTGTAATTACCATTTGTGGGACAGTAGACCTATCAAATTTCATTATTAAAGGGGAAAAAAATCTAACAAAATTATTTCGCTAATCATATGCGATCTGAAGCTTTCTTTCATCAGTGGGGAAAGCAATCCCTAATGGAGAACATCGTTTTTCTTCTTTTTATCCCCGTTTACGGAATGTAATATTTTGATTTGAATCTTATTACGAAAGAGCAAACGAGAACCTGGAAAGTTGGTAAAAGCAGAAGTAGAAGACTTAAAAATAAATAAAAACTGTCAGAACAAAAGGCAAGGTAGCGTAGTAAAGGAGAAAACTAGAAAATGGCCAACACGTGCTACCACAGTATAAGAAGTAGCACGCACAGTAACCCTTGTACTGTGCGTGCTACTTCTTCCCACACGCCTCGTATGCTGCTAAGGGCGCGCCAAGCGGTCAAAGCAGCTAACTCTAGTCACGGCGTAACGGATATTTTTTTTTAAGTCTAGATCATTCCTGAGTTACCACTAAAGTAAAATCTTGAGTTACAGTAGTTTAGCTCACTAGCTCAACGGAATCTAGCGCCACGCCTAATGGGTAAAGCTTTGACCCAAGTAGAGGAGAAGGTCTAAATTTGGCACACCATTTTTATTTATTCGAAAAGAAATATTAAAAGTGAGACAAAGAAGGAAAAAACTCTACAGTAGATGCCCAAGTATGCTAGCTACATTATCTGGGTAATAGTGTCTTCGAAAGGCGCCGTAAATTTTATTTATTGCCATTTTCCCGAACCTCGTCAAAATCGGCACTTTGAAAATGTGGTCTAAATTTGGCCTACCTGAGAAAAGGGCTAAATTAGAGGAGACTCGGGTCAAAAGTAACACCCACGGCCTTTTTGCTTTTCGCTCGTAGCACGAACTTAATTATCATCTTAATGAATACCCATTAGACGCAGGTGTATCTCAGCTCTCTGTTAAGCCAATGTTTGCTTTTCAAAAATGTACTATAAGATAGAACCAGCCTTCAAACTAGGAGGATCTCGTGCGTTACTACCGGATAGCCCGTTGGGTCAAAAGTAACGTCGCGTTTAACGTGCGTTTCCCCATAAGAAACTTTACCGATCAAATTTCTAATGTTACACCTTACAGATCGTAATGAAAACAGACAGGTATAATCTTCACGCCTAGTAGGACATTTTAGATGAGTTTCTGTCAAGAATCTGTGTATTTTAAGAAAAACTAATTAAAAAACAATAGAAATGCAACGTTGTAAGAGGTTGGCACGAGTTGCAGAGGTGGCAGCTTCAAACACCACACAAGTGCAGCGTCACGCAGCGTTGCCGTTTTTCACGACTCGTTCCTCATGGTAAAAAAAAAGTGGGCTGTTACAACCGTTTCGACAGGTGTCCTAGGACTTCTAGGTCTTTTGTAAAAACAAGTATGAAACTATAGCGTTTGAGCTTCTACTGTGTCGTTCAGTAGCGTTCGGTGAGCTTAAAAAATATTTTTTAAAATTTTTTTGGTAAGCTATAGTTAACGCAACGGGCAATAAAGTACCACCCATTTTCACTAAAAAATGTAGCGAAATCAAATAAAGTTGATTCTCTCGGTTAAATCTCAATCGTTTCACATGCAACTTTTTTTAAGGCTGCGTAACGGTATTTGACATGACCCTGTTTTTTACAGCTGCAAGAGACGTTTCGTTCAAAATCTATGATTTTTGTTACTTTCGCGTAACGTTACTTTTGACCCGAGTCTCCTCTACAAAATGTTATTAACTTGCACACTTTTTTCCATAAATGGCCTTTTATCCATACCTCTTACAAAGTCTAGCAGGCCCGTAATATTTACAATTAAATAACTCAACAACCACAAAACAGAATTAACGCTAACTTAACAGAAAATGCAAGAGCAGTTAGGAGAACAGTTTCCTATAGATGACAGTAAATAATAGTACGTAACAGAGCTAAAAATGCGTTTGGCCAAATTTAACGCAGGGGCCACGATTAAACCTTCTCCTCTAACAGTTCACAACTTTACAAATATTTATGACAAGTACCAGAGGTATAATGAGGCGAGAAGGTTATAGCAATTTAACTGAAGACAGTCGTCAGTGTGAAATGACACAATTGACGCCATATCGGCCTGTATTCGTATTTAGCTGTCTTACTCAACTCTACGATTGCGTCACCTCGCCCGTATACGCTTTTATACTGAATAGATTAATTTAATTAACTGAAACTAGGACATCTATCGGTTTTACGAGCATAAAACAGTCAAAGACCCTTACCTGAATTGTTCCGTCCTCCCGATTTCAACACCAGTGGGGCAGGTTGTTTACCGTGCTATCACTCTTGCTCCCGCTCACGATTTCTGTTAAAACTGTTTCCGGAGTACTGTCCCGTATGTGGACACAGCATTGAATGGCCAATTCATACATCTCGGAGGTCCTCAAGTACCAGCGGAAATTCATGATACCGTGTCCACTTTTTCACGTTTAAAAGCCAAAGGGGAGAGATCACTACCGCAAGTCATGTTACCAAAAATCCTTCCCATTTAGATGCTTTCGTATTGTCCACCTACCGTGTGCCGGATGTGTGTCTTTTGTACACTAGCACTCTGTAATACCGGCGTCCACACCAAAACAGGTCTATTGCCTTAATTAATGAGTCCAAACAACAAACACATAAACCTCGCTGTCACTTTCACATTTGCCAATTTAACACGTATACACACGCCCTCGCCCCCCCCTCCCCCCAACACCCTCTTCCCTTCAAAGTGTATACCCTCATTAGCCAATTCTCTCGTTATTGCAGAATTTGTAACGCTTTCGCGATAGAGATACGTCATTCGTAAACTGTTTAAAGTTTGCAACTTGTTGTATTGATTCAACGAACCATTGGTCTAAAATGCAAAGTTTCCAAAAGGCACACATCTAATATACTGGCAGAAACGAATATCACATGACTTTATACCACAAACAGTTGCCTTATTGCCCTTAAAAGATGCTTGGAGTGTAAAATAAGCCCCAATATCAAGAGTTTTGTGCATGTAGATAATCAAAGAGGAATGGAAATCACGGGGGACAACTATCTTACGACTTAACAAACTTTACGTGGATAAAAATCGTGGCAGGAGAGATTGCATCGCCATTTTTTGTCATCAAAGGCACATGGGAATATCCTAAACACACAAAATGGAAAGATTTAGCACGCAATTTCAATACCTCATAGCAATCTGTAAGTGATATCACATCACTAATTCTAATTGTGATTTTGCAACTTACTTTTTAATATTCATAAAATAATAACCACCTAAAATCAATTCACTGAATCTGACATAAATTCGGTTCGTTTTCATTGAATCTGAACCGAATTTTATGTAAATTGACTCCCCTTTCCTTGAATTGCCCAGGTCTGAAAGCCTACACTTGATAACGATTACGTGCTTTCAAGGAATATGTTACTTTTATAAATAAAATTTCATATACTTTAATAAATAAAATTTCATATACTTTAATAAATAAAATTTCATATACTTTAATAAATAAAATTTCATATACTTTAATAAATACAAATTTCACAAACTTTATTAAAAAAAATAAATTTTCTGATAAAGTTAAACTATGACGAATGACTAGTCTTTCCTAGACTGCTCAACGTTCGAATTGGTTTTACCTTGGCTCAAACTCGCTACGGGAATAGCATAGCCGCCAATGAATTCGTTGCTCGAGATCTTGTCTTTGTCCTTAACTTGGAATAAAATCATGGCCGTCTCAGGAGAAGTGACACGGAACGTGGTCGTTTCGTTCCACACTGGGTTAAAACCTACCAATAAGCCATAATTCATAATTTTGCTTTAGCAATGTTTCGTTTCTCCTACCATTATCAGGGACATGTTTGGTCTTGAAATTCTGATCATCAGCCTCGCCATACAATTTGACTGACACGTAAGGATCTACCACATCCTTCTTTTTTTCTTCGCGAGCTTTGGGCAAGCTTTGCCCGGAAATGATTCGCATAGTGATCGCCAGCGGATTCCTAGAACACAAGAATTACGTGATGTGAAAAGCCAATTTCACTGACCTTGCAACACTCAGTTCGCCAATTGCTCCATACCGCCCTCTATACAAACTCTACTTGGCCATTTTGGATCTGGCTAACTTTTCGTAGCCAGTTCAGAATTCTCTTTTGTTTTCACTCTGTATTGGCGAGAAAACAAAGAAGACACGCTGAAACTGATGTAAAGATTGAGATTTTCGAAAGATTACAGTTTGAACATCGTTAATTTTTCTCCAGCCATTTCAGAATTTCTTCTTTGTTTTTCTGCATTTCAGACTTCAAAGAAAAAACATTGCCAAATGGCTTAATTGAATGGCAGAACGCCACTAGCAACAAAATAGCGACGTTTAAATATCTTCGATATCCAAAATCCTCGAACGTCGCCATCTTAAGTCTCAACGACGATTCTTACTATCATTCCAGCACTTCCTGTGTTTTCTTTCTATTTCTTTGTTATTACTTTTTTTTACTTTTGTTTAATATAAGCTTCGTAATGCTTCGGCATTACATATACTAAGACAAGAATGATACAGAGGAGATTTTCTCTTCAACTGTCGGGAAACATAATAAAACGCTGAAATGTTTAAGACACAGGAATAAACGTCATCAAAGTAAAAGATAGCTGCTGGTAACTACGGCAGATGTCACCGATATCGACAGTGTATGAATGCCGCCATATTTGGCTCTCGTTTACTTTGCCTCAGCATTCTGGGGGGAAACAAAAGAGAGATTCTAAAATGGCGCGGAAAATGTCTTGGGATCCAAGATGGCTACAAAGCTAACAATTATGGCAGTGAGTTGCTAAAAGAAAACGACAAAAATTTACGTTCGATTCAAGCTGTAGCCAGTGAGGAAGTCAGGTTTGAGAACGTAGCCGCAATTTCCGTTTTCCAAAAATCTTGCTCTGGCTAGCATCATGTCCTTCCCCGGCGTTTGGTAATTCAGGGCCACTACAATAATAAAAGTCAACTAACCGTACAATTTCGGCGTCAAAGACGAGTCGTTACGTTGTTACCTATTTGACACCCAACTTTCCAGAAAGGCACGGGGTTATAATTGCTAGATCCGGTACGACTTCCGGCAGGGTAAATACGCACCAGTTGGCGTGACGTGTGTTCTACGAAATCGTCCCAGGTCGTTTCCATCAATTCCTTGGCGCGTCCTTCCGATAAAGAAGACATTTGGTACCATTTGTTTCCTGAGCGACTCTGCGCAAAGGTCTTGAACGAAACCGCTTGGCAGATGTTGACCACATCGGACAAATCTTTCGAAACCACCTTCTTTGGCTACCATAACAAAGATTTGCTGTTACTTCAGTCATTATTGGACATTTTGTACAACTTATGTCAGTTTCAAGGCAATCAAGGACATTCAGAACAAAATATTGAACTTGAATGAAATTCAGTGAATTTTGATTGACTTTGACTTAAATTTAGTTACTTTTGATTGAATTTGAAATAAATTCAGAAATTTTTCATTGAGTTTGACACAAGTTCAGTTAATTTTATTGAATTTGTTTAAATTCAGTAAATTTTCATTACATTTGACTTAAATCCGGTAATTTTCATTGAATTTGACTAACATTCAGTAAATTTTCATTGAATTTGACTTAAATTCGGTAAATTTTCATTAAATTTGACTTAAATTCAGTTGATTTTCATTGAATTTGAATGCAGTTTGTCCACTACTAACGTTTCTCTATTTTAATTGAGTTGGATTGTATTTAAAAGAAGAAAGAAGTCTAGTTTCTATTCGAATCTCACTTTTTCTTCCGCAAGCGGCTTGGACTGAGATTTCCCGTCGGGTTCGTCAATGTGCATAGGGGCAGAATCCAGCGACTGGCCACTGCTGGAATCTTGGGCAGCCAAGTTTCGCGATTCTGCTCCTTTGGTCACAAGATCCGCCGCTGGTGCACTGGGTAGCACGGTATCGCTTTTCATTTTCTTGCCTTTGATGATGACTTTGCCCTTCAAGTTCTCAGGGGATGGGAGGCTGGTCAGGTTTTCGTCCACAGGATCGGTGTAAAGTATATCTGAGGATGTTAAAAATAAGAATTAAACCGAATGTACAATACTATAATTTAAAATAAGTGATTGAGACTTACCACCCAGGATTTCTTTCAAGTGCTTGGCTAGTTTGTCTTGCTGGGGCGGACTGAGATGGTTTTCCAGGGACAGGATTACTGGATAGGGCGACACGTCAAAAGCGTGGGTTTTGATGGCGTCAGCCAGGACGTCTTTGACCAAAATGGCGGAGGTGATGGTATGTCCGTGGTAGATGGAAGGTTCGTCATTCGGTCCGTCCCACAAGTCAACTACAATCATTTGGAAGATTAAGTTATGCTTTGGGGAAGGTAGGTTTGTGTTAAGTTACGTTCGAGACAACGGCAGCCTTTGCGTAAGGCATTGATGTACGCTTCGATGCTACTTTCGCTCGTTAGCTGATTCCCCATTAAATACGTATTATGGGAAGACGCGATGTAGTAATGAGCCAAGGGGCGCGTCATGTCTTGGTGAACGGTGTTGTGTTCAGGTCGGAGAACCTCGAACATCCCCGAAGTTAGCAAGTTGGTAAAACCTACAAGTTTGCGTTTAAACTTCTGAAATTCTTTCAGTTCTAAGCGCAAGACTAAGTATAGTGCTTTGAGTTGTAAACTTAATTTTAAAATTCTGTAGACAGTTAGGAAAAACCGTCGGACATTCATAGACACACTATATTGTTCGAAACTGTGCTGCTCTTGACTTGATAACATATTATGTTACGCCTGGCGCCTTAAAAAGATGCCCGAAACGTTCGATTTTGTTAACTGTTTGCGCAAATGTTCACAACTGAAACCCAATAAGCAAGTAGAAAATGGCAGATTCGCCATCTTTTACGCGTTAGGCCGCCACTCGCAGAGTTCCTACATCACAACTAACCAGTAGGCTACAGTCAGTGATAATTTAATAGTATGAACAAATCGCCAAATAGGGTGTAAACTACGCTTAAGCTGGCATTTGTTCTTTCTCGAAACTTCCTTTTAAATTATCAGGTAGGGCTTATTGCAAAGTAAGATTCCTGGTTGTGTCGGTAGGTGCGCTAGTGGTGATGGCGCCATTGTTCGTACCCTTGTTTATGCTTACCACTGTCACCAGAATACAACTGGCTTGGGCTTACAAAATCAAACAAGGGTACGAACACCTCCACTAACGCACCTCCCAACGCCCCGGGGAACCTACTTCTTGAACAAGCAGTATAGCACCAAAACAGCTGGTTGGGTTTTCATTGTTGGGCAGGTAACGGGAAAAGACTGAATGACGCTATGTTCGTACAAATCCCTTTTGCCCTGTGGGAGTGGGTTCTGTTTTCATTAGACAATGGAAACTCCGTGACCAAAGCCACATTTTCACAAATTTCGTCAAGGTCAAAGGTTTTCTTTGTCATTTGAAAGACGGAAAGTGCTGTGAACAGGGGCGTCGCGACGGGGGTGTTATAATTGTTCAGAAAGTCGAGTCGGTAAAATTTGGACATCGAAAAGGGGTTTTTAAATACGACGTGGTATAAATACTACTTTAATAACTGTTTACAAATAATTTTTAAAAAATAAGAAAATAGAATTGTACAGTCGGTAAAACTGTGAAGTCGCAACGCGTCTGGCTGTGAATGACGCCATTTTAGCAGAATTCCCTTGGCACAGTAGGACTAGGTTTAGGTTTCATTCTTCAATCAAAGTCATAGTCTCAATCATATCAGTCAAAGTGTTAAAGCGAATCCTGATCCGAGCATCCAGATTACGGATCACGGACGAAGAACTAAGCTTGCCTAAGTCAGATCATGCTCCGAAAGTTGAGATCCGGATCGCATAACGTCGGAGCACTGGGACTATGAATAATGAATCACAGATCAAGAGCCACTCTTGTGGACTGGATCATGAACCGAACGTTGATATCTGGACCATATAAGAGTAATCCGAGCATCGGGACTAACGGATCATAGATCCCGACCCAAAGTTGTGGATCACTGATCATTATGTAAGATTGTAGGCCACGGATCGCACATCACTGATACGCGACACCAAACACAACCATAAATAACACCAAAACACGGATCGGAACGTGATCAGATAGCCGTATTTTGCACATTGGTGGTAATAAGTACGGTAGTACTTATTAAACTACTTAGTACTTAGTACTAATAAGTACTTAAATTAGTACTAAGTACTTAAATTAGTACCAAGTACTTATTAAAATACGATATAGGTAGTACTTATTCATTACAGTTTACAGTGATTTGGGAACTTGTCGAATCTAAACGACTTTCAGCCGAAACTCTTAGTAATCTTACCAGCTAAGCTCAGACTATCTCTCGTCTTGATTTCAGAAAGTTCGAAGCTTTGAATCAGTCTCTGCACGTCTTGTATGCTGACATTCTCGTCTTGGTATTCCTTTTGGAAAAACGTCAACAATTCCGCTGCTGTCATAACAGAGCCATTGGAGGTAGCGTACCTAAAATGAAAGCCGTATTTTAGTCACGCAATACCCAACGCCAGTATTCATCATCCCTTCTTCTTATACTTTCTAAACAGCTCCTCCACTTCAGGTCTTTTGAGTAACTGCTGATAAAAGCTCACGAATTCTTGCTCGTCCAAAACTTGTTCTCTCTTGACAGTTTTGCGGTTCGTGTTGGCTTCGTTGAACAATTTCCGGACATGATCTTTGCTCATTTTGATATTCAGCAGGCCTAATAGCTTCAGGCATTCTTCAAAACTTAAGCTGCCCGTGTTATCCTTATCGGCTTTGCGAAACTGCGCTTTAAGCCACCTACACACAGACAAAAACGATAAGATTAAGGAATAATGGCTGTCTTTGAAGAGTGTTGGAAGTGTTGGCATACTCTTCATAAAGACGTTCCTGTCTCAACCCACGTACGACGGTCAACAAATGCCGGAGGCCCCGAACCCATTTCTTGGCAACGTCTTCCTCGCCTGCCACCAAATCCAGCGTTTGACCGTCACCGTAAATGATGGAGAAACAATGCGACTCTTGCAAAATCGGATCGGTCGGATACTTTTTCCTCCTTTCTTCCACCCTGCGGCCCACGCGGTTGAACGTATCGGTCGCCCAACCTGATCGCACGTCTTGGATATCCAGGATATCAACTAGCAAAGACAACGGTTTACCTATTGTTAGCAGGTTATGAAATCATGGAAGGAGATGTAGGACAGTTGCTACTTCCAAAAGCTGTTTTATTATTATTGCTATTTTGTTAGAGGGCAATTTAAACTGAAGTGTGTTCACTACAAAAAAAGTGTCCAGGCTGTCGACGAGCCATTACGTGCTTAAAAAGAAAGAGGAACAATAATTAAAACTACATATAGGTGCTTTTATCGGTCCTTGAGCTGCTAAGAATGGAATGTGGAAGACACGATCTTAATTTGCTTCCCCGCAGGGAAACAAAGCCAATGGATTTTTTACAACGTTTTTTGTTATTTACGACCAGCTTGAGTGTCTTAGAATTACTGCCGGGAAGGTTGTGATATTATTGTACAAACGAAAATCTCGTCACTAAAACGGATTCTTAGTTTAGAGAGCTCTCTTGGTTTGATCAGCTAATCAAGAGCGGTATTATTAGGAGAGCTTTTTTATTGTTGAATTACAAACATGTTATTGTTAAGTTATATACATTTTCTTGTTACATTATTTACATTTTATTGTTAAATTAAGTACACTGTATTGTTAAGTTGTATCATTTGCATGGTTAAATTATACAAAATGTATTGTTAAATGTTATGAATTTTATTTTCTGTTATGGCACCTAAATGCACCTAACCGTGGCGTAGGGGAATCACGTGCTAAATGGTGTCAGCGATTTCGCCAAGACTGCTCAGTATTTCATTAAACAATTTCAACAGTAAAGTTCTGGATCGTATTATCTAGTGTAAAATGTCGAGATTTTCTTTCAAAGTTCTCCGTAAATTTATAAAAAGCTAGTTAAATTTCCACTTCTTTGCAGAAAAGCGATTTCCACTATTCGATCACAAGTATTCTTTTCAAGAAAACAGAATTCAAATCAGACATTTAATGTTGGAGTTGTTACCTAGCAAATTTCAGCAAATTGTTTTGTTTTGTTTAAAGACAAACTGTGTCGCATTGCGATACATTATCGTCTTCAGCTTTCGTTTTTATATTTCAGCAAATTATTTAGGTGATAAACCGAAGCTAACCGACGGATTTGAATTCCGTTTCCGCTTATAAATTGGGACAACGGTGCTTAAGTGTACATGGAGATCGTATCTTTAAACATGCTTTTTTATGAAAAAGTTGAAATCTGATTCGCTTTTTACAAGCTGACCGAAAAACGCGGCGGTGTGCACTAGATCGTAATGCAAAACTTTACTTTTAAAATTTTCAATGACAATACTGAGTAGTTTTTGCAAAATCGCCGACGCCGTTTCGAATGTGATTCCCTATACCACGGTTAGGTCAAAGTAGACTTAAATTATGTGCATTTTATTGATAAATTATATACATGTAAATGTTAAACTATATAACTTGTATTGATAAATTATATAAATAGTACTGTTAAGTTATATAATTATATTGCTAAATTATAGAAATTGTATCGTTAAATTATATATTTTTTTGGCAAACGATAAATTATAGGAAATTTGTATTTTTAAAACTATTACGCGATATATTTCGTGCGCTATATTTGTTATTTAATATCACAATTAAATTTGTAACAGATGAAACGGGAAAATAACGAAGTTACGTTATGGAATTCGTAAGACATTTTCATTGCCAAAAGAAATACTTTTTCATCCTTATAGTCTTATTTAAAACAATTACGCGATTCCGAATTTTTTATAAGTTTCCTTCATTTTACAGCCTGGTAGAGTGAAACCAGAAATCGCGCTCGTAAGTCTCTAGTTCTGATGTACGAAGCGTTCATTAATTTGATTACGCTTCGATGTTACCAAGAAAGTAGGCCACATTTCTATAAATAAGACCCTTCAATGAATGTAAGATTCGGAATTCCTCATGTTGCTTAACAGTTCTTTCCACGCTAAATGTTTAACGTTTAAAGGAATCAGTTTTTAATCAGCTTTCTTGATAGTTAGCACTTTTCTTAAAGGAAAAATACCAACAATAATAACCGCATTTACTTTTCAAATGACATAGTCGAAAACCTCGTGTTTTCGACTGCAATAATATTCCTCCAATTATAATTTCTTTATCACAGAAATATATGCAAATATTACTGTGCTTTTCTCGAATTACACACAAGATAAATCTGCCTCATTTTACTTTCGGTGTCTACGAAATACACTTCTGTTCGCTTTTCACTACATTACACAAGAATTTCGGCAATTTGTCAATTCTTACTGTAGTTGTCCGTTTGGGTGCAAATCGGTTTATGTGTCGGCTCGTAGCAAATCCTTAAATGGTTCTCGTCTAAAATATACCGTCTCGGGAACCATTTGTCGTAACTCCGGACTTTCCATAGCTGGGTTCCTTTTCGCAAAACGGACAGTTCCGCCTCGGATGTTTTCGACCGCTTAATCACCTCTGAAAAAACACACAAAAATACACCGCAGCCATTATTGAGCGTTCCTTTCTAATACTTGGAGCATGAACATTCCTTAATGCTCTACAATCGTCAAGGCCATCCAAAGTCAAACGCGGTGAGAAAATACCTTGAGCAAAGTCGGAAAAAGAATAAATGAACTGTCCGGAAGGTTGTCGTAGCCCATTTTCACCATAACGCATTATTGCTAATGATACACATACACATAAAAAAATTAGCTTCTTTCAAGTCTCAGTCCGTTCTGATCAATACTACCACGTCTGTTTTCGTGGTGCGTTCGGGTTTTGCCGCTTACGACTAAGGTCAGCGTAGCCACGGTGACTACCCATATCAACATGCGACACCTCGGCTCTAATTTACACATCGAAGGATAAAGACTCTCAAGACTCTTGCGTCGATATCAACACACCTCAAACCTTCTTGTCTACAGCACCTGTGTTGGAATGTCGCGAAAGCGGGGTAAAAGCCCCATGTCGGATAATACCCGTGTTATCGAATGTCGATAAGCGAACGGATATTGTCCCTCCTTAAGGCTTTACGGGGCTCAACAGTGGAAATCTGCCCAGGGAATGCCAGATTCTAAATACCCGCAACTTCCGTGTATTGCCCTATGCGGCAGCGCTACCCTTACAAAGTGCAAGACTCCCGCAGAAGGCGTATGTCCAGTTCCACAAGTTGCGGGTATCTAGAATTCGAGCTATTCCAAGCCCCATTAGCACGTACCTGCAGCTTATCGCACGTAGATAGCCACGGAAACTCGTTTTTTAAAAAAATGGCACGCTTAATGAGCTTTCTTAAGGTTCATTCTTGACCTTTGGTGTGTGTAGCATTCTAAATGAAAGTTTCAAAACGGAGTTGGACTGAGACAAGGAAACTAACTTTTTTCTGTACCTAACCACAGTATAACACGCATCTTTCCCTGAACGCGCACGCACAAATACAAGTAAGACTTTACCGTAAGCTCTTCGCACAATGAATCGCTTCCAGAATCTTGTTCACTCAATCAGCCCATGAAGCGATTTAACGACAATTAAGGGTTTTACAACCACAACTAGATCTTTTCCTTGGGTATTAACCAAACCTTTTCACTGACGTCATCCATTACACGGAATTTACATCCGTACCCACACACTGGGTTTGTGGTCATGACGTATTTCCATGCGTGTAGGGACAGGATACGCACCCAAACAACACGAAAAGGCCTTTTCTTACCTCTGTATTCCGGTGTGTCCTCCAATGTAGGGTAAAGGAGGGGTTTACTCGGGCTAGACATGATTTTCGAATCTGTTGTGCAACGATCGTGTCCCAAGTGCCGACGGACTGCTTTATCCTTGTTGCTATCACAGGATTAATACAACTCTGAAATCTGACTCTAGTGTATTTAAAGAAATATGACACGGCGCAATTAACACGTTAAGAGCTTCTGCCACTGTCAGTAGCGGCCTGATACTGAGTAGACTGTCTCGAAGCTCTGACTACGGGCAAACTCGCGTGCCGTTGCCTTCCGACTGGTACGACTAGCACGGAACCTAGACAGAAGATAGCAAAGAATTCCAAAAGTTTCAAGGACAATTGTTCCCGGCGGTCGAGTGTAAACTCGAGGTACTTGACTGAGTGAGGGGGAAACACAAGAAGAAAAGGAAAGATAAGAAAGGGAAAAGATTCTAAACGACCCACGCTGATCTTCCTGGAAACTCCCCTTTTCCCTTTTTCGCCCGTGCCGACGGGACCTGGAACAGCGTCTAATAGACGGTGCAGTTTACATGTGGGTGTTGTAGAGATCCATAGAGCGGCATACTATTTGTGACTGTTCGACCTTCATTCATCAGTTTTAAGCGCAGGAAGGCGTTTTCAGACGTAAAAATACAGGCTAAAAGTATCAACGAGCTACTAAGTATAGGATAGGTACCCGGCAAAATTCGTTATTGCTATGCCGGGTTTGTTTCACTTTCATGGTTGGTGGGAAGAGCCAGGCATTTGGCTAGGGACAGCATTTGCGTTTATGTTTTTGGCAACGTGCCTGGTAAGTGTAGTGACTTGGGTGTGGTGGAGGTGGGGCCAAGCAGGGAACCTGTTGGACGCTCAGGGCAAGATTGTTTTCGTTACGGGTTGTGATTCAGGCGTGGGTCTCTCGTTGGCCAGCTACGCACACCAATTGGGTTTCCACGTGTTGGCGGGATGTCTGAAACCGATGGGCGAAGGGGCAGCGTTGCTAAAGCGGTTGAGTGAAGATGCGCCGGAACGGATGGTTATCGTGCCGTTGGATGTAACTAAACTAGAGGATGTCGAAGCGGTGAAACGGAAAGTGGAGGAGTGGATGCGGGATGAGGATGCGGTGTTATGGGCTGTGGTGAACAATGCCGGCGTACTGGTCTTTGGGATGTTAGAGTGGCTGACGGAAAAGCAAATTGCTATGCAGATTAGGGTCAACCTAGAAGGGGCTATCCGTGTTAGTAATACATTTCTACCATTGCTGCGGAAGTCGAAAGGTATTAGCTTCGGAGCTTAATATACCTCTGCCCATTTCTTGTCTATTTTGGACATTTTTACATTTTACATCTCTGTTTTTTTTTGCTGGCTTAGGGAGGCTAATTAGCTTAACGAGTCCAACAGGTCAGTTGGCATTTCCAGGTCTCGCGGCGTATTCTGCGACTAAAGCGGGCATTGAAGGCTTTTCGGATGCACTTCGACGAGAGATGAAACTGTGGGACGTTGACGTCATTTTGTTCAATCCAGGTATGGTGTTGAAGTGGTGGCGGAACGGTAGTGAGGCGAGTAGAAGACTTGGCTGAGACGCCATTTTCATGTCTTACAATTTGTTTCACAATCTTCTGTTAAAGTTTGTCACTTGCAAATGAGCTTCGATTATACACTGCACCATTTTGCTAACACTGTTCGGAGTTCTATTTTTTGCATTGGATAAACTTTTTTAGTTGTTGCGTTATAGGGCTTTTTCCAAAGTGAAGTTCGCGGTTGGCCGGTAGGTGTGCTAGTGGAGAAGTCGCCGTTGCTCGTACACTTGCTGCTCTTATAAACAAGTATTATCCTAGTGACCTCGGTAGGCACAAACAAAGATACGATGATCTTGTAAGTCGGTGGTATCCTAGTGAGAGTGGTTAGCTCAAACAACTGTACGAACAATGGCGGATTCTCCACGAGCGCATCTACTAGCGCATCCAGGAACCCTACTTTGCAATAAGTCCGACCAAGAATAAAATCTTTCGTTGCTCTCGGCACCTTCTCTGCCCTGAACGCCACCTATCCTATGTTCGAGTTTTTTCCCTAAATTGTGCATTTTTTTCAAGGGGATTTATCACGCCACACACAAATCATGGCCGCCCAGAAGCTCCATTTCGACCAAATGAAATCTCGCATCGACCAGACAGCTTACGGCGATTTCTTCAGCGCCTTCGAACAACACATCGTGTCCAATTTCAGTCCGCCTCGAGTGGATGTTTTGCAAGACGTCGGAAATATGTACCCAAACTTCAAAGATGCACTGTTGAGCTCTCAGCCTCATTCTCGCTACCAAAATCTCACTCTGCCCTTCCACCTCTTCCTGTATGTGACCCGCCTACTACCCAATTCCATGACCGATCCCGTAATCCGTGCGATCGGTCTCAAGTCCATGGGCTACAACCCATAACCATTGCTCCGTATACCTATTGCCACACGATATACAATATAATTACTGCACAGAAATTGTAGGCCCAAAAACCTTAAAACCTCATTGCATAACAACTCTCTCTGCTCATTATATTACGTGTATTGCAACTGTAGCATACGTGAACAATAACCCCATGTACAACAGTTACTCAAAGACAAGAAAAAAAAGATCATCCCACCTTTACTATACGTTTTCATAAACACATTTTCAATGCTTCTTATAAAGCACATTAGCGTTAAAATTATTTATATAAAAAACTAATGGCCATCTTCCATGCGTAGCATTGGATTACGATCGAATACGTCGCCTTCCACCGGACCGCTAAATATTCTCGAACTTATAGCCAACAGTAATACGACTCCCACTACTCCTAAAATGGCCCACAAGGCTGTACGACGCTTTGACTTCTTCGACAGGCCTTTTTGCTGTATGGCATTCCTACGAAAAAAGAAAGATTAAGTTACTAGTTTTCTTACAAAAATAGAAAATGAGATAAAGAAATATGACTGAAAAAGGAAACACAATAGATAAAGGAGAAAAAAATATGTACAACGTAAAAATAAAATGAAAAATCCTTTAAAGAAGTTACATTTTTATAAAAACTAAAAAAAAAATAAAGAACAAGAAACTACGTAGCAATGAATATAAAAAAATAAAAAGGTGTTTCAAGTCAGAATTCGTGGAATCTTACTGTAACCATCGCCCGACCATCTCGGTGGCTGATTTCCGCTTGTATTTATCGTCATCGTTGTCAACTAGGCCTTTGTACCGCGGCGCAGCCGAGTCATTCCGGTGGTAAACCGCCCCCTCGTTGAATCCGTCCACGTTGACGACACTGTAAGGCGGGCCAGAAGGCCTACTAGGCGCTGGCGTGAAAGGACTACTCAGGACACTGTTGTGTAGCCTGGCTTGTGGAACGGATTCTGAGCTATGAGGACTGGCAATGCCACTGTCGTCTGACAAGCCCGTCACAACATCGCTATCCATCGTCTGGGGGGGGGGAAATAGAACTAAGTCACTATACTCCATCTTTTCTGGAAATTAACGTTTGGAAACGTCTTGAAGTATAAATTTACTGTCAAGAAACACCGTTACATTTTGGGGAAAACTGCATTTTCCCATAAAATATAACCGTGTTTCTTGAAATCTTGTGAAAACGTCGCTCATGTAATTCGTCCACAAGAGACGACCATTATTCCACATGAAGTCGGAATAGGCAAGGTGATATCTTACCATCGGCAGCCCCAAGCCTTCCCTGGCCCAACTTCTCCGCGAAAGCGCATTCCGGAGCGCGTCAGCTACGGGAGAAACCATATTAGCTGGCGGAAAGATGGCCGTGCCGCATGTCGGGCACGTAAAACCGGCTGGAGCAGTATTCGGAGGCAACTGTCTGGCCCACGCATCCAAACAGTTTATGTGATAAACGTCTAAAGGAAGAAAGTGCAGATCAGTCCACTATTTTTCTATCAGATTGAATCCACGGTACGTTTCCGCCTGTTGATGATTATTTTGATTAACTCGTCTTCATTTAAATAACTAATTTCTATGAAAAAAGATTGGTGGTACTAGACTGCATTTCCTTTCGCAATTTAAGTTAAAGATACTATTACTTAAGTCAACAAATATATTTTCTGAAAACTCTTCTATTTCTAAAATCTCTTCTATTTCTGAAATCTCTTCTATTTTCTGAAATATATTCTATTTTCTGAAACATTCTATTTTCTAAAATCTGTTCTATTTTCTGAAAACTATTTTATTATCTAAAGTATACGTATTTTTTTCGAATGTTTTTTTATTTGCTGCAGAGATTAGCGGAGACTGAGGATTAGGTTAACTTAGGCCGGTCAACGAGAACGTAGCATTTCCTGCTAACTGCATTATTCCATTTTTTCATTCAAATCTTAATTTTGGGCGCACAACAGCCGGCAAATTCTGAGACAGTCGATTAGCAAATATTAATTGGCGAAAATAAAAGCGAGACCGACAATTCAACACAACGCAGGTAACTTAGGCGACCCAATGAATGTCTTTGACGTACGGTAGCAAGTCAGGCGTATGCATTCTTCGTTATTCAAGTCTCCTGAGCACAGTTCACACGAGGGGCTGTAGTCACTGTCTTTCAGCCATTGCAGGTACGACTGCACAATACACTAGATAAGGGTAAACAAAATTAATCACCAATTACATTGCAAACGTTCGGTGAAAATTTACCTTTGGATGATTGCTGACCATACAATATTCGCATACGTTAACTCGATGTTCAAAACAAAACTGGTTGGTGACTTTCTTTTTGGGGCATTTGCACAAACCCATGATGTCGAGTTAATTTTAATCGTGTATCGCACGAACTGGGTTGTATTTACCTATTTGTCAAAAGTGTGTGAGTTGGCGGAATGGGGAGTAAACAAATACGAGCTAAATTCTTGAAGTGACTGCACTAGGCGTGTGTTTTGACTGGTGTAGAAGCTGAGCATACTTCTGCTTATACGAATCTCGAGCGTTCTGTCGTTTGTTTAATCGATCCCATGGGGGAATGTCTCGATTATCGGAGCAACCTCAACACGATTGCCTCGGATAACTAGAACTATGTTTTACCATCTGAGCCTTCTGCTGTCGAGAACAAGCAAACATCTATACTTTCCTCGGTAACTATACATTAACACACTAGTTATTTTTGTTAGAGAACTCATAAGACGTTTATTTCTCATTTAGATAATAAAATTATGCAGCGTGGGAGAAAATGGGTCAGCGGGCGTGGAAGCGCTCGTTCGGGGTATCGTCAGAAAGACGTTGACAATCCAGCCGGCGACAGCGAAAACCCTCAAATTAGTTCAGAAGTCGGTACGGCATTTCGGGAATATTCTTTGCTGTTAGATGATCACCATGATAGACATGAACGTTTGGTTAAATTGAGTCGGGATGTTACCATTGAAAGCAAGAGAACAATCTTCATGCTCCACAGAATCATCGGGTACCGACAACAACACAGTTGCTAATGAATTACCACCAGCTTAGCTTATGTACCCTGTTTATTCTAGTAACAATCAGCCAGATAAGATTATTAAAGACGCGGAGGGCAAGTTGGAACATGTGCGCCTAGCGTTATGGAAACAGATCGCGATAGAACTCGACGGTCGCGACACATATCGTTATCTGCGCGCCATAAGCCCAGGTTACCTTTTCAAATACACCTTCACATTTATAAACACCTTATCTTTGGGTGACTCATTCAGCTTTCGCTCTCCCCGCGAAGGTATGCAAGAATACGTGGAAGCAGTCACTTTCCTTCATTACATCCAACATCAGAAATTGGCCTCATGGGGCGAAGTTTCATCCCAGCTTGCGTTTGAAATTCCACTCAAATCGATTGAAGAAGAATCAATGACTGATCCTAAGGAAGAAGACGCTGCTGCAGATGCAGGATCTGTGACCCAAAAAGTGGGCGTTGAGGTACCGTGGACTGAATACATCCTCGGTGTCGCAGATTTGTCGGGCGAACTTATGCGTTATTGCATAAGCTGTGTTGGACAAGGCGAAATCGAATTAGCAAACAGTGCCTGTCGCTTTGTACGCGAGCTGCATGATTCTTTCGTTAGCCTCAGTACAGGCAGCGCCGGCAGCTCGAAAGAAATCGGTAGGAAGTTGTGGACATTGAAACAAAGCCTGCAGAAAATGGAAGCTGCTTGCTACGCTGTGCAAGTACGAGGCTCCGAAGTACCGAAAGCATTGTTGGCTATGGCTTGTAGCATGGAACCTTATGACCACAACCGTAGCACCGAATTGGAAGATTATTGCTAAGACTGTTGTGTAATTTGACTTTGTACAAATGCGGGAATTATAGTTGTTTCTTTTTTTTATATTGGTCGTCACATCGATTTCCTACTCAAAACTATAGAAACTAATGTCTTCAAAACTTTTACGATAGGTTCCCCAATTCTTGTCATTACTACTTGATTAAGCTTGTCAATAAAAATGCCAGCAAAGAACAGATGCTCACGCTGGTAATTAAAAAATGTCTGCGTCGACTAATTTCTAAAAAATTGCGTGCAACAACAATAGCATCAGTCGTAAATACAGTACACAAGGCTTATACGATAGGCCACTAGTTACAATAAACTCGTGGGTATTTATAAAAGGAAGTAAAAATATGGTAACAAAGAAAAGTACGGCCATGAAAAGAGTACTTCAATGATAACAATAACAGTATGTCAACTAGTCCGTTCTATGGACTGATAATATTAAGATACCTAAGAAGTACAAATGTATTCGCACTGCGTCCATGTCTGCTATCCACCAGACAGGTGCAGTGGACTATTGATTTTTCGTCAGGCAAGTCTGCTTGACACGGAAGGCATAAACATTGTAAGTCAATTGATTTCAAACAATAGCTCAAGGCCGGAGGGAATTGTGTATAACTTCACTCTACCTGATAGAATTTAATTTTCCTTTCACTGTTATATTTCCTCTAATGTTACATTTCTCTTTAATTTTCACTGGGCAAATTAAATTGTTTTTATTTTGTGTTCGTTTTTCCTCTCCTAACTTTCTGCTACCTTTTCTTTTATTCTCTTTTAATTTGTCCCTTTTGTCTTCCTTCTCTCTCATGGCAACGCTTTGTACTGTGCATGTCTAGTCTAACTTTCAGCTGTTTTTCAGTGTGGGATTCCGAGTATGTTAACTTGAAAAGGCTTATCCAAATTGGAGCATTTTTAAAGGGCTTATCAAACATGAAAAAGGGCTTGGCAGTAAGTTAAGAAACTGTTGGAGAACCTCCAAAACATTGCAATGCCGCCCGCAGCTTTCCAAAAGAACCCGTACGCCTTTAAAAATGTCGACGTCGGTCATCGCTCTCATGTTGTCCAGTATTCTTCGCAGCCAACTTGGACTAGAAACTTCAAAGAATGCTTATAAGGTACTGTAGTAGAGCCATGGTGGGAAAGTCACTCGCCAAAGTCATTGCGGTTCATGAGCAAGACAACTTTCCTCGAAAAGGATCCCTTAACCATTAATGGCCTTCGAGGTTTCAAATTCCCATACATGGTCATCTTATTCCTCCCGTAAGTAACTCACAGGCATGAAGGGCAAAGCTTATGCCACCACCTCCCTTTTGCCTTTCCTTTATGGATCTTTGACGGTTGGAGATTGAAATCGGGTTTGGGGGAGCGCATGATCGATACCGACGGCATGCGTGCCCTCTGTCCCATGCCTGGCCTGTGCTTGGCTTGCTTGGGTTTCTCTGCATTACGACTCTGAGCCTCGTCTGGAAGAGGATCGTAAACGACTGTGGCATTTCAGGATTTTGCGTTGATATTTCAGTATAGTGAATCACAATCATGAGGGAAATTGTCCATTTACAAGCCGGTCAGTGCGGAAACCAAATCGGTTCCAAGGTAAATTGTCTAATTTTCGTATATTAAAGCTTCTAAAACGCACACGCCGCTTGGGCAATGGCTGTCGCCTCGCCCGACCTTACGAGGCAAGAGACCGCACCCTGTGGACGTGGACGCTCTCAAATCCCATATTTGGCAATAACTTTTCGCCTACATGCCTTTCTAAACTCCTTATATGTGCCTGTTCCTTCATTGTCGCTGTTTAAATCAAATTAAGTATGATTGATTTATTCATTTATCCATTCTTTCCTTGACCTTCAGTTCTGGGAAATCATCTCTGACGAGCATGGCATCGATCCTACCGGCAGATACGTCGGCGACAGCCCTCTGCAGTTGGAACGCATCAATGTCTACTACAATGAAGCCTCCAGTAAGGAAATTTAAAGTTGAATTTCAAGAATTTTGAAGACACTTCAAGCTAAATTTAAGGACATGAAATGAAAATCTTAAGAAATTTAAAGCTTAATTTCGAGAAATCCAAAGCAAACTTTAAAGACATTTAAAATAACATTTAAAGAAATGTAAGGCAAAATCTTAAGAAATTTAAAGCAATATTTAGAGAAATTCAAAGCACAATTTAAAGACACTTAAAGCAAAATTCGAAGACATTTAAAGCAAAATTTAAAGACATTAAAGCAAAATCTTAAGAAATCTAAAGCTATATTTCGAGAAGTTCAAAGCAAACGTTAAAGACACTTAAAGTAAAATTTAAAGACAAAGCTAAATTTAAAGAAATTAAAACAAAACCACAAGGAAATTAAAGCAAAATTTAAATACATTTAAAGCAAAAATTGAAGAAAATTAAACAAAATCTTAAGAAAATTAAAACTAAATTTAAAGGCATTTAAAGCTACATTTCGAGAAATTCAAAGCAAAATTTAAAGACATTAAACGCTAAATTCAAAGAAAGTTAAAACAACATTTAAAGAAAGTTAAAGTAAAGTTCATAGAAATGTGAAACAAAATTTGTAGACATTTAACGAAAACTGTAAAGTAAATTATGTTCGGGTTAAAATATATTACAAACGGATCATCATAAAAAACAAGAACTATTTTATAATAAAATAAAATTATAGTGTCAACATGTCTAATTTTTAAATTGTTTTAATTTGTCTAGGTGGCAAGTACGTTCCACGTGCTGTTTTGGTAGATTTGGAGCCCGGAACAATGGATTCCGTGCGTTCCTCGCCATATGGCCAGATTTTCCGCCCTGACAACTTCGTGTTCGGTCAGAGCGGAGCTGGTAACAACTGGGCTAAAGGTCACTACACCGAGGGCGCTGAACTGGTTGATTCCGTGCTGGATGTCGTTCGCAAAGAAGCAGAATCTTGCGACTGCTTGCAAGGTTTCCAGTTGGCCCACTCTTTGGGTGGTGGTACCGGTTCGGGCATGGGAACTCTTCTCATTTCCAAGATCCGAGAAGAATACCCTGACCGTATCATGAACACATTCTCTGTCGTTCCTTCACCCAAGGTATACCATTTTCGCCCCTTTTTGTTGACAGTAGTGACACTTGACAACCAATGCCAAAAAAAAAGACGATGACAAGACTTGACTTTTTCCTTCACTAAAAGCTGTTCGACTTCCCAAAGACCTTTGCGCTCGTCATACAAGTCCTAAAAAGTGTCGCGAGCCCAATGTGTTGTACGCTTGACTAAAATTTCGTTTCTGAAGCTAACGCCTTTTAGTAATTTTCGTGTTTTTTAATTTTTAATCCATAATGTCTTTCAGCGTTTTGTCAATTGGTCTTCTACCTTTTTAGAATTGTTAATTCTGTTTTTGTTTTTTATCGAGTAGTTTTTTATTTTTCTAATTTTAACATTTTGTTTGTTTTTGTCCATTTCGTCTTCTCTCTTCTCTTTTCATTTGCTTGTCGCTTTTTTTCTTGGTTTCTACATTATTTTTCCCTTCTTTTCGTCCTCGTCTCTTTCTGTGGGCCGTTGGGGGGCGTGGCTGCTTATAGGTGTCGGACACGGTCGTGGAACCTTACAACGCTACTCTGTCCGTCCACCAATTAGTGGAGAACACTGACGAGACATTTTGCATTGACAACGAAGCGCTCTACGATATCTGCTTCCGAACATTGAAACTGCAATCGCCCACTTACGGCGATTTGAATCACCTAGTTTCCGTAAGTCTAATCCATTTTTCTTTTTTTTTCTCTTGTTTTTGGGGGTTGTTGTGGGGTGGGTGGGGTGATTAGGTCTCGGAAGTCGTCGTTGAACCCTACAATGCTACCCTTTCCGTCCACCAACTTGTAGAAAACACCGATGAAACCTTCTGCATCGATAACGAAGCTTTGTATGACATTTGCTTCCGAACCCTCAAACTCCAGAACCCCGCCTACGCCGATCTGAACCATCTCGTCTCTGTGAGTAGGATGGAATCTTCGCCAGGAGCCTCATTAATCTTGTTTATTCAATTCTTCTTGGGTTGTCTTACATTGTTATTACAAACAAGCATTTTTTTTTCTTGGGGAATTTGATTTTCTTGAAAAATGAGAAATTTGTTGTTAAGATATTTTTCTTTACCTTGTATTATTTCCATATTTACTGTATTTATTTGTTAATATAATTACTGTATTTATGTATTAAAATATTTACTATATTTGTTAGTTCTTATATTTACTCTATTTATGTATTAAGATATTTTATTGCATTGTGTGTAAAATAATTATTATAATTAGTTATTATAATATGTTTATTTTACTTATTTGTTAATTTATTTACTGTATTTATGTATTAAGGTAGATACTATATTGATTATAATATATTTACTTTACTTATTTGTTAATGTCTTTACTAGATAGTATTATATACTGACTGTATACGTGTATTGATTGATTGATTTAGCTAACATAGAATCTGTTTGAATGAATTTAGATCACCATGTCTGGTGTGACGACGTGTCTGCGTTTCCCTGGCCAGTTGAACGCTGATTTGCGCAAATTGGCTGTGAACATGGTGCCTTTCCCACGTTTGCACTTCTTCATGCCCGGCTTCGCTCCGTTGACTGCTCGCGGCTCGCAACAATACCGCGCGTTGAGCGTCCCTGAGCTGACGCAGCAAATGTTCGACGCCAAGAACATGATGACGGCCTGCGATCCCCGACACGGTCGTTACTTGACGGTGGCCGCCATTTTCCGAGGCCGCATGTCGATGAAGGAAGTGGACGAACAGATGTTGAACATCCAGAACAAGAACTCGTCCTACTTCGTCGAATGGATCCCCAACAACGTCAAGACGGCCGTGTGCGACATTCCCCCTCGCGGTTTGAAGATGTCGGCCACCTTCATCGGCAACACCACCGCCATTCAAGAAATCTTCAAGCGCATCTCCGAACAGTTCACGGCCATGTTCCGTCGCAAGGCTTTCTTGCATTGGTACACGGGCGAGGGCATGGACGAAATGGAATTCACCGAAGCGGAATCCAACATGAACGACTTGGTCTCTGAATACCAACAATACCAAGAAGCCACCGTCGATGACGATGAGTACGTCGATGAAGACCATGGCGAGGAAGTGGACGAGGCTTAAGCGACGGAGAAAGAAGAGAAATGTGCCACGCTTATTAAAAACACATGGAAGAGATGTTAAAAAGAAGTAAAATTCCAGTTTGTTCCCACTTTACACGCTTTCATAGCCAATCTTATCCCAGACTTTTTTGTAGTTTAAAAGAAACTGTCCCCCTTTGAAAAATTCTACCTGGTTAAACAAAAAGCTTTGTGCTAAAAACAACTATCTAGTTGAATATTAATAAACGTTTAATAAGGTCTTCCTCTGCAAATAAATACAACATTCGAACTTGTAAGAACGCGTTTGGTCTATTCGTTTCTAATAACTCCCTGTTACTGTTAGGCCAGTCTGACGCTGGGCAAGAAACTGACCTTGAGAATTCATTTCTCGAGTGTTTGTATAGTTATGCGAGATACGGCTTAATGGGAAAATAGTAAGAAAGGACGCGTCAGTTGCAGCAAGCACGGAAATAAATCAGCGCTTGGTTAGGTACTAGTATTTTAACCAACAGAATGTGATTTTAAATTTGTCCGTAAGTGGCAGACCTGGGTAAATTCAAGAATAATGAAAGTAATTCAATCGTCAGTAATTTCCAAGTTATAGTCAATTCATTTGGAAATGTTGGGGGATTAAAGTCAACTCGGTTATTTTCGGGCTTTTTCAAGTCAAAATCAATGTTAAGTAAAGTAAGAGAAAGAACTGACAAAAAAGAATATTGCGGCTCAGCGAAAGGAGTGAACAAAAATAATGCTTATAAGTTTTCAAGATCCATACATGCGCCTTATATTTTTAACTGCACTGCGTCAGAATTAAAAAGATGTTGCAGAATTTTCTATTTCAGTTATTTTTTGGTAGTTGTACTGCGTCGAAATTGACAAGAAAATGTTTAAATGTCTTCTAATGCAGTTATTTTTTCCTAAGTTAATTCCTACAAATTCAATCGCTTCTTAAGACAATTCAAGAAAAATTAGCAGTGGACAAATTCAATTCGAAAGACTGAATTTGCTCAGCTCTGATCAATGGTTCTTTGTTTTGACGAGAACTTAAAAAACGTGTAGAGTTCTAGCCTTCAAATGAAGCAAGAAAATCGAAATGCCTACTAGAATAAACAATTTTTTTGAAAGGCGTTAAATTTTGCCAAATGGGCGCCTTCGAAGCATGAGGAACTTGAATCTCATAAGAAATTGAATGACTAAAAATGCTTGGCAAACATGAACATGTCGCCCGAGGTCACTTCCACCCTTTCCTATCCTTTGTCTTCAAACGGTGCCTAGATGGTCCCCAAATTGTAATACAGTGGAGTCTACCAAATTTCAAAACGGTTAGTTTCATAACTCGCTTAAGCACATACTAACGCTCAATTCCCCTGTCACTCCCTTTTTTTTATTTATTTCGTACCAGTGCAGGCAGAAGCAAATTACTACTGTCACTCCCATTTCACTGACGGAGACAGTCTCGGTTTATATCAACTCGATTAACTTCCTAACTCGTGTTTCTTCACACAGTTTTGATTGTATTTCTCGATTTCGTTATTAGATGTCTTGTAGAAACGTGAAACGAAAATGTCCCGGAAGAAGTGAAAGTTTATCTTTCGCTCAGCGAGTTAAAGTGTTGTCTTGGATAATAACGAAACTCAAAAATCAATTACTCCAAAAGTATGGTGTTGATCAAGGGAGGATTCCAGAAATAAAAAAGACAAGTCAAACAGTCTGGATGAATGACGAAAGAGCTTCAATCGTGGTAGTCGCCTCGTGATAGGCAAAAGTGAACGTCCTATGGCCAGAAGAATGTTAAACAGCGCTCAATTACGGAAAAATTCTTGAAGAGTTAGAAAAAATCGGTATATTTTAACTTAAAAGTAATAACGTAAAATAAAAGTAAAAGATAGTAAGGTAAAAGGAACGTGAAATAGTATCTATAATATATTTAATACACTCATCTAAAGATAAATTGGTGCTTTTATTCTATCAGCATGTCTAGCTAAGACAAAAAGGTACCTCGGATAACCCCATAGTCCGTGTAATTTCATACCGGCTGGTCTGTCCCGAGCACATCCACTCTGTGAGAACATCCCGAGCCTATGAAGTTAAGCGATTTGGCAAGATGCATAGGGCACACTGGCCAGTGCGACGCAGGCAGTGTTCTGTATCTTTTGAAAAAGATCCCGATCCGATCCGTTCCGATCCGATCATTTGATCGGATCGGAGCTGATCTGTGCTGTTGTGTAATTGATCGGAGCAGATCGATTTTTCTTCGGAAAATGAAAGATCCATGACCTCTGACGGCCGTAAAGGTAATTGTCGAACAAACAGAAGCGCTTTTCGGCTGAAAAAAATACAAGTTTTCGAAATAACAGTAGTAGTCGACAATGTACCCGCTAGATGGCGCGGACAGACAAAGGATCGGATCTTTGATCGTATCGAAAAATTTCTCGATCCGGATCGGGATCTTCTAAGAATCTCGAGAGAACGGATCGGATTGGATCGGCAGAGCTTGACCAATGATCGAGAAGGATCTGGATCGGCCGAAAAACAAAAGATCCGGAACACTGGACGCAGGGCAACTTTCGCTGCACTCTCCTTTTTGGCAGTGTTGGCTTCGAGTGCTGTTAGTTAAAGGCGCCCAATTTGAGTTGATAGACAGAGACAGTTTCTTCTCTTCTGCAGGATATACTACTATCTTAGGATTTCAGTAGTGGAAGTGACAACGGTGAAATAACTGAAATAACAGCTTATGTTTCCAAAGTTACTACAGTAAAATTACCAAATATAACAAAATTTCAAAGCACTTGTTAGTTACTACCAAATATTTTTATTCGGTGGGTTTATATTATAAATTTATAAATCAAAATCTTAAGATTCGTTCTATTCACAACTACTTAGAAGAAATCGTTGCCAATCTTGGAAATCACCGTTTTCATTGCGTAGAAGTATAGGATGTGGTTCAATGAAGCCATATTTACTGTTGTGGCATTTTGTGAGATGTCAAGCCTATATTTACCCATGGCCAAGTGTTGCAACAAAAGACTTACTGCAGTTTAAAACAAAAATTGTGGGCTTACATCCCATAGCAAAACCCATATGAGCTTACAACTCCTTGGCCGAACTTCTAAATTGCCGCCACTATAAAAGTAAACAGCAGGGCACCTTGCACTCTAGCGAGCGCCCCGTGATGTCACAGGGCAAGAAACCTCAGTTCCTAGTGCAACACCGACACTACCAACTGAATTCGCTATAACTGAGACAACCACCAGAGTAGTTTTTGTAGATTTTTTTTCAAAATAATCATACAGACTTACAAACGTCCACATATTGAGACGTGATGCTTTAAAATTAGTTTGTTTTTTACAAGCTGGTAAATCCGCTTCTCTCTAGCAGACTTAACGAAGTTTCAGATTCTTAAGGCAGAACTGCCAGAGAGTTTCTTCAGCTTTCCACGCTGAGTTCAAGAGAAAATAAAGCCATTTGATTGGACAAAAATCTTCGACGACTTTTATATTATTCGAGGACAAAATTTACACGAGGTCTGATCTTGCCAGTCTTCCTCTACATAGTCTAACCGGTGGAGCAGCTCCAGAGCTTAGGAACCGCCAACATGGGAAAATAATCTTGTTTAAGCCATTTTTACTCTTGTCCGCGGTAGCTCTTGATGTTGGCCAAGATATAGGCAGGGACAATGCACATGGCTAAAGACATGGCAGTTCCCAGAGCCAGTTTTTCCTAGAGATAGAGAACATAATAACCATGAGTTGTTAAGTTAATCTTCACTGTTTGGCGTTTTGATACTTACAGCTAAGGAGACGCGTGTCCTGGGGGGTCCAGAAATGATGGAAGTACGAACTTGCATCAAGTTGGTAGATCTGGAAACCAAGTAGGCTCCAGAGGAAATTGCCTTTTGAGCAGCAAACATTTTTATTTTTTTGAGAGTACGGTTTTCTTGTTATGGCGTACGTAAAGGAACTGACCTGAGTTGCCAGTTTGTTCCCTGATTATTTCCTGTCAATTACAAGTATCGCTATAAATTACTCGTATAAAAGAAAAATAAAGTAAACTAGCAACAACTGTTTAAGTTATGGAATTATTAAAACATAAGGATTGATTTATCAAAAGCAACGCTGTATAGCTATGACGTCATACGAGATATGCGCCAATTTACAAAGCAACGACATACAATTCCATACAAGAAAGAAAAGCTTGTTTCTTTTAATAAAGGAATTTAGACAAGAAATTGATGCAACTGGATATTACATGTGAGAGTTTGGTTCCCAAATTTTTTGTCCAGTAGTCAAGAAATATAGCATAGTTTTCCATATTCGATTTTTTCTTTATAAAGATTAGTGTTATTTTAAAGTTTCACAGTTTCCACAAGTTAATAAATGAATCTTCTTTTATTTCACTTGCGCATTCAAGTGCGTTGCCTAAAAGAACTCCATCCTTTTTCCTACTTTTCCAATCTTGCGTGGAGATTGCGCAATAAGCCAACTGTAGGATAAGTTGCTCCCATTATATTGTCGTTTTCTCCTTGTTTCAATAAAACGAACATATCATTTAACATATGAAAGATACTAAAGTTGTACTTCTAAACTAAACGAGAAACTTTTTTAAAATTTTAAGTTTCATAAGTTTTTCATGAATAATTATTGCAGCACGTAAGGCACCAAGGCCTCTACGAAACACAGTGTAACGAAACGTTCTATTTTTTGCCATTTTTTTCTCTTTTTTCCGTTTATGCCAGTATAGACCGAGGCCTGTTACTGGTTCTTTTTTATTTTCTCTTTTATTTTACGAACTTCCGCACTGCTCTACTCTCTTCTTGCGCCCTCTGACGCTTACATTCTTTCTTTATCTTACGACTCTCTGCTTTCTCACTCTCTCTTCCTTTCTGCCTCTTCTGGTTCAGTTTATTGCACTTTATACAAATCAGTAACAAACGGATGCCGTACGACACCGCTTTCACTTTTAACAACAACAAGACTACGACAAGGAAATTAGAACTCAGAAACAAAAGGGAATACAATCTAAGAATAATCATTTTGGTTGGGATTACATTACTTGGGGTTACACAATGTTACACTGTTTGGGAATTCCGGGGAGTAAGAACTATTTGTCGCGACGGAAATGTTTCGGGTCAAACAATTTGGAGACAAATTATTCATCTAGTAATCTCTTGAACATCTGTATGGAGGGAATTTTATCACTTTTTCTGGCAAGCTGTTCCGTTCGTTACAATTCGAATTTTGCAAAGTCCAACGGCTTACATCTTTCTAGAAACGTTCACTTTTAAGTTTCTGGGTAATATGGGTATGGCTACGACAGTTACTTTGGTTGAAACAGACGATTTGCTCGGCAGACACATGCCCATAATAAGCATAACACAATTTAAACACTTAAATCAGGTTAACTCGTAGAAATCTGTACGCCAGCGTTGGTAGATTCAGGGGTTTCGTGTCGATTTACTATACTCATTTTCTTTTCATTTATTGCATTTCATTTTAAATCACGGTGTAGACATCGGACACCGTCTAGTGATGATACAACTTCTCGTAATACAACCCCTTTGAACGCATCTGTTACAGCCAGAGGATGAATCCAGAGGCAGTTATGAACCAGTTTAATTCTACGCCTCGAGAAGATAGGTTTATCTGTCTAACGAGTATACTACCGTAACTTATTCACAAAATCCTGATAATTTCAATTAAAAATCCCTGCGTAGTATACGTCGTGTGCTCAGCTTAATCGGATGTTTGTAATATTCGATGAAGGGCAATAGGCGAAGGCCTACGCCTTAAATACATTGAAAAAAAAAAAATCCCTGCGTAGTTCCTGTGCAAATTGCAGCAGCAAATCATGGAAACTTCTTTGGCAGAGAATTACGAAACGTTTTCACGAAATTTTCATACCGCATTTTGCCTCAAACTCCTTCGCAGACTCCCTACACCCATTGAACAAGGCTGGCGGGTCTTGGATCTGGGTTGTGGTACTGGTACCGGTACCGAAATCATTGCGAAGCTAGTTGGGGAAAACGGTTTCATCTTGGGCATAGATCCGAACAGAGATCGCATAAAATTCTTCGAAAATCGGGTCAAGCCGTACTCGCTAAAGCAATTGGCCATTCGAAACGTGGGAGAGAATTGTCCTGACTCCGAGTACTCGCCGTTTGATTTGATTATCTCCAACACTGTTCTTCACTGGATCGACGAGCGCAATTTGGGAATCATTTTCAATCAAGCCTATGGAAACGTGAAGACCGGAGGCTATTTTGCGGCATCCATGGCTGAGGCGAAGCCTGACGAAGGGGATTTAGCCTATGTGGTTTTCGGTGCGTTGCCTTCCAATGAACGAGAGAAGCTCCTGGCACAAGCGTACAGTAGATCTTTATTGTGGTATATTGACCGTGCTCAAGAGTCTGGATTTGAAGTAGTAGACTCTGGACACTTTTTTGTTGAGTCCCAGTACAAAGATCTGAAGAATATGACTGATAGATTAACTGCGACGTTTGAAGGTATTGTTGACTTTGAAAAGTACTTGACCATGGATATGATTCGAGAGGCAGGTATTTATAATTTTCGAAATGATGGAAGTTTTTCGGGGGTCAGCAGGATCTGCTATTTTATTGCCCAGAAGAAGTGACGAAAGATTTTTTATTCAAAGCATGAAAATCGGTAGAAATGTGTAAGGCTACAAAAGAAATGGCCAATTTTAGTAGGTAGTCAATTAGCAGCAACTTGATCGAAATCGCATCTAGTATTGCACGGATGTGGCGAAAAGAGCTTCTTTTTTTGGAGTGTTCAGTGGTACAACTAAAGGGCAAAATACATTAGCTGAAAATGTTACAAACTTGTTTACCTTGCAGGGTTATCATAGGGACTACGCCCTACACGACGATAGAACGCAGACCTCGACCAACTAACATTAAAGTGAGTAAAGCCTAGTTTCCACTGCGTATGATGGTGTGATTCGACCGTCATGGACAGGGTTCGCGCATGCGTAGTGGCACCGGGTGACCAGAGCTTGTGACAAAAGACGAGACAGGGAGAAAGTTGAACTGAGCTCAACTTTTGTGTATGATGGAGCTGCTTCTACCAATCAGAAAAGAGGTGGGCCAGGGCCAGATAACAACAACAATGTGAAGCCACACCGTACGGTTTATGATTGTCACTTGCAGTGGAAATCGCTCTGTGTATATGTCGTCATCGTCATTATGTCGTTTTGACGGTCAAATCACACCGTCATACGCAGTGGAAACTAGGCTTAACTCGACCTAATAAGACCTATGACAGCAGTTCCCAAACTTTTCAGCTCATCTCGCAACTTACGCGCCAAAACTTCGTCACCTTTTTGAGTTTTGTAACCAAACTAATTTCCAACACACAACCCTTCTACAATTCGTATCACGTTTATATTCAAAAAGTAACTTACGTAATAAAATTGCCATAACAGAAAAAATTACGCAATACTGATAGGCATTACAAGGCCCAAAATTTTTTGTAAAACTTAAGTACAGTGGAAACCGCACTGTAAAAAGTTTCGACCATTTTTAGGTCGAAAAAATTACCGAAAATCGTGGAACTGAGAATGGTAATTTTTTATTACCTAAATTTCATAATGGGGGGTAGTGACCTAAAAGCGGTCTTTAAATAATGACCGAAAAGTGGTAACTAAATATAACCGGAAAGTCTTAATTAAAAATATCCAAAAGTGGATATTAAAAATACCGAAAAATGAACCTTTCAGCGCCAGACTTTGGCGTACTTTAATACCAAAAGCTGCTGAAATAACATCACAAATGGCGTTCCTGCCCCGAAAGCTGTTATTCCATATAATCAAAAAATGGTTCATATTAACTATAAAAAATAGTTTTCTATACAAGAACCGGTAATTAAACCAACCATTAAGTTTCCTCAAAAACTATACCGCTTTGTATTAGAATAAAGAATGGCAAACATAAAATATAACGACAGAAAAACTTACACAACAAGAACACAGTGTACTGTACATTACAGTACATTTGCACATGCAAGCATAACATATATAGCGCATAACATCCATAACGTTGTGACGTGACTTTGGTACCCTCGACATGTAATAACACCCATACCTTTATTACTCTGTTGTGCTGCCAGAAGACCTCTCTTCTGGTAAACAACAGAGTCCGGCCTTCTTTTACGACCCTGTTATGCAGACAGCGAAGTACATAAGAAGGAGGACAAAAGCGAAGTGGTTGTTCAGTATCCTGCTGGTAACTATTGTGTAAAAGTGCATACCTTCTTGTACGTGTTACAAATACAAAATCAGTTCCCGCAATAAGACTTGCCTTCTTGTCGTGGCGTCCTTACCACCTGCAGCACAGCGCGTAAAACGTAAGTACGCCCCCTTTTACAGCACGCCTGCACACTCACATCACATTGGTGGCAACGGTTTAGAACCAGAAGCCTTTCCCAATTCGAAACCTCTCTCGTCACAATGACGGAACCAACGTCAACGCAATCCTTTACATTCTCCGAGCAGCAATTCGAAAAACTTTTCTTTCCCCTACTGAACCATTCAATGTTATCGGAGTTACCCAATTTTACAGGGGAGAAGCCCGGAATAACAGTACGCGATTTTCTAAAAGAAATAGAAAGAAAAGCACACTTCGCTAAATGGGACGAAGACACAAAGCTCCGCATGGCGGTTCAAAAGATATCCGGTAAAGCAGGAGATCATTACGACGATTTAAAACACAGCTATCCACATTTAACTTTCACGGACTTCAAAAAGTTTATGAAAGATCGTTTCGATAACAAATAATCCGAAACGGAAATACTCGAAGCGTTACAAACGTGCTCACAAACAAAAGACCAACCCGTCAGGGAATTCGCGGACATAATCCGACGTCAGGCAAGAAAATTACAGGAGTACGGTCCCGGTCCCTCAACCGATGAATCAATAAAAAAAGAACGCGAGGCACATCTCGATAGATTTATGAAATCCAATTTCATCCGCGGCCTCATCCCACACGTGAAGCGTTATGTAATTGACAGGGAGCCAGCTACCTTCTCCGAAGCAATAGAATACGCGGACAAACAGGAACGGAACGAAAAAATAGTTCCTACCTCCACACAGGGCATTATAGCGCAGCTTCAGGAAACAATAGCAGCCCTAAACATCAGAAACTCGGATGAACGTCGTAGTAAGTCACCCGAACGTAGGTCCCGTACCCCTTCCAGACACCGTCCGTCGTTCACTTCCTCACGCTACCGGGGGCAAAGCCCTTCGTATTATGGCCCTCGTTGGTCTCGAACTGGGCGCGAAGATTCCACAGGCTGGAGAAGAGAATTTTCCCCTGCGAGACGGCCCAACCCTGGGTCTAAGCAGGTCCGTTTCCAAGGCTCTAACGGCCGTACAACCTCCGGAATCAGACCTAACGTTACGTCCCACCGATGCGGAAAAATGGGTCACACGGCACCGATATGCCGGGCCCCAGCCCCGTCCTCATACAAGCCGGCAACAAACTAGCAGTTCTGGCTGTAAAACCCAAAGGTCAGTCGGCACTTTCACTTAATCCAATAAAACCCTTTGAAACGCTTAAGCCCCTCCCCAACAAAATAATATGCAAAATTTTTATCGGAAAAACCCCTGTAAGATGTCTCATCGATACGGGAGCGGGTTTAACCGTAATCCATTATCAAACATTCAAAATGCTAGACCCCAGACTGCGCGCACGAGTTGTAATTACGTCAGTGACAGGAGAATATATTCCCACTCATGGGCGTTACTCACTTCCTCTGACAGTAGCGCACAAAACTACCAAAATAAGCTGCCACGTTGCCTATAAACTGTCTCATGAATGCATCCTGGGAATGGATACCATCCGAGCACTAAAAATGATTATAAATGGGGCTACAATGTCTGTTCATCTACCAATGGCCGGCAGAGTCGAAACGCTCAAAGAAATTCGTGCGAGCGACAAACGTGTATTCCTGGTCTTAAACCCTCATCTAATACACATACCCGCGAGGTGCAAACGCATAATATATGGGGTAGCCAGGACGGTCCCCCTGTCCACCGGATATTTCCGACAAAACTTATCCCTAGACCCTCTGAAATCGGTTACACTTTAGCTACACGCAGAAGACGCCATGGTGGACGTCTCTGCACATAGTATCCCCGTCTGCATATATAACGAGGGAGACAGAGTAATCGCACTACGGCGAGGGATAGAACTAGGTACGCTAGAGGACGCTAACACAGTGTCCATTACAGCCGTCCACGACGCACCCGCCCTCGATTTCGCTTTGCCCAAAGACATAAAAATTGGAGACTTACGCCCATATCAACGTCACGCACTTCTCCAACTTGTTTCGGAATTTCGGGACGTTTTCGCCGGGGACGACGAATTAGGAAGAACTACGTTAGTTCAACACACAATTGATACCGGTTCCGCCAAGCCAATCAATCAAAGGCCATACCGCGTCCTCATAGCCCAACGCGACCTCATAGAAAAACACGTGTAGGACATGCTGAGAAATAACGTCATTCAGCCGTCGAACTTACCATGGAGCGCACCGGTTATACTCGTAAAGAAAAAAGACGGCACAGAACGATTTTGCGTGGACTTCAGGAAATTGAACAGCGTCACTAAAAAAGACGTATATCCTCTCCCACGCATAGACGATACGCTAGATTTACTAGGACAATCTCGGTATTTCTCAACCCTGGATCTCACCAGTGGCTACTGGCAAGTAGAGGTAGCACCGGAAGACAGGGAGAAAACGGCATTTTCTACATTCAATGGTCACTACGAATTTCAATGCTTGCCGTTCGGCCTAACCAATGCGCCTGCTACATTTCAGCGCCTAATGCACAGACTGCTGGGGCCGGTCTGCAAAAATTTTGCTATGGTATACCTAGACAACGTCATAGTCTTCTCAAAAACACTTCAAGACCATATTCGACACCTGCGTACTGTATTAGGATTATTCTCGAAAGCCGGGTTAAAACTAAAACAAAAGAAATGCTATTTCGGGCAACACTCGGTCAAGTACCTCGGACACATTGTGTCGGAAGACGGGGTGACCCCGGATCCTGAAAAAATCACGGCAGTTGCGAATTTTCTTGTACCCAAATGCACTAAGGATATACGAGCGTTCCTTGGACTCGCCAACTACTATAGAAGATTCATTCGAAATTATTCTTTACTCCAAGATGCCCTGCGGCAGGTATATCATGCGCCAATCTTAAAACCTTTGGTCGCATATTTGGGGGAACAATTTCTTGGGGTTTCTGAATTACCGGGCTATTTTTGCGATATACTTTCGAATCGTGAACAAAATACTTTGCTGTATCATTAAGATACAATCTTATTTCTGGTCCCAAATTTTCGGGCATAGCGACATCTTTGTACGAGCTTTGTAGGTATTGTACAAACCATTCAAAGTCTTTATTCAACTGGTCGTTCTCAACTAAAGTTGTAATACGACATTGTCGAGACAATGCATCGGCGTGCGGAATGTCTTTTCCAGCCCTGTGCTTTATCTCAAAATCATACTGTCCTAACCAGAGAACCCAACGAGCTAACCTAGGTGATCTGCCACCTAAAGAGCGCCAATATTTTAAAGCTTGGTGATCCGTATAGACAACGAATTGTCTTCCGAGCAAAAAGTGCCTAAACTTCTCCATACAACTGAGCAACGCTAAAAACTCTTGCTCTGTCGTTGAGTAGTTCTTTTCTGCAGGCTTCCATAGGCCTGACATGTACGAGACGGCAAACTCTTTCCCGTCGTGGTCTTCTTGAGCAAGTACAGCTCCCCAACCTGTCTGACATGCATCGGTTGTTAAAATAAATTTACGACCGAGGTCTGGGTTGCGAAAAATGGCTCAGAACATAACATAGTTTTCAAACTCGAAAATGCAGTTTCGCATTTAACTGTCAAGTGAAACGGGAAACTTTTTCTAGTCAAACGTGTCATGGGCTCTGCTATTTGTGCAAACGAAGGTACAAAATGTCGGTAGTAACCACATAGTCTGACAAATTGACGAACTTGCTTTACATCTGTGGGTCTAACCCAACGCTGTATTATGTCCGTCTTCGAATGAGCGGGCTTTACTTTCTGATATCTCACTACATGACCCAAAAACTCAACCTCTTGCACAAAGAATTTACATTTTTGTGGGTTTAGCTTCATGCCACTGCTAGCTAATCTACCCAACACTTCGCGTACATCTTTTAAATGCTGATCAAACGTGCTACTAAATACCAGGACGTCGTCTAAGTAGACAAGCGCAAAACGCCAATTAACATAAAACTCTATTCATTAACCTTTGAAATGTGCTTGGTGCATTGCATAAACCGAAGGGTAACACCTTAAATTGGTAGAGGTCTTCGCCTGTTGTAAAGGCTGTAATTTCCTTTGACCCTTCTTCCATTGGCACTTGCCAATAACCACTTCGTTGATCTAAGCTAGTAAGTAAGTAGTAAGGCTATCTTTCTTTGTCACCTCATTAACTTTTCTGAAATCTACACAGAACCTATAAGCTCCGTCTTTCTTCTTCACTAAAACAATGGGACTAGCCCAGGGCGAATTACTGGGTTCAGCTTACGTTCTTTACCCTACCTATTTGGCCTTCTATAGAAAATACTCCTTTGAACTCATTTAAAAGTGATTTAACTGTTCTTAATTCATCAAATCTCAGCTGGGATAATGGCGGCATCCATTCCTCACCTTCAGATGGCTTCAAGCCTCTTTCGTTCGGTGGAAGTACTTCGTCAGCGAGCAGAGCGACTGACACTTCCCCTAATGTTTTTCCCTCATCCAGCTTACACACGTCTACGGAACGGATCGGATCGTGATCCGATCCGTTCCGTAGACGAGTGTATTTTTCCCATCTCTGGGCTATACATATGGTCCAGCGAGCTTTCAACTTTTCCATCCCATCGGGAAAAAAGTTTTTCTCGAGGTCTCCATAATACTCATTCACGGCGATGATGACTTCCCTATTTGACGAAAATGTATTTCCCCCGAGCCATTTTTTTAAGATTGAGAAGAGAAAGAAATCACTGGGGGTCAAATCTGGAGAATAGGGTGTATGAAGAAATAATTTGAAGCCCAATTCGCAGAATTTCGCCTTTGCGATGTTCGACTTGTGGTGCGGCGCGTTGTCTTGACGGAAGAGCACCTTCTTCCGCGCTAATCTTGGACGTTTTCCTTTGAGCTCTTCGTTCAAACGGTCCAATAACTTTGCATAATACTCTCCGGTTATCGTCTTGCTCTTCTCCAAGTAGTTAACGAGTATTATTCCTTGGGTATCCCGAAAAATTGTGGACAAAACCTTTCCTGTCGACAAACCAGTCCTCGCCTTCTTCGGCGGACTCTCACAAGAAATTACCCACTCTTTTGACTGCTGTTTTGTTTCAGGAGTGAGTGATGAATCCATGTTTCATCAACAGTCACGAATCAACGCCAAAAATCGTTCGGATTGCGTTTTAACATTGCCAAACACTCCTCTGAAACTTGCACTCTCGCGCGTTTTTGCTCAAGACCGAGCAATCGCGGCACCCACCGCGCACATAATTTTTTCATGTGCATATTTTCAGTCATGATGCAATAGACTCATTCAGCGGAGAAGCCTACTATCTCAGCAACCTCACGCACCTTCAATCGTCGATCTTTCGTAATGACATCAGACTTTTTTTTAACATTTTCCGGTAAAGTGACCTCAACTGGACGTCCGGAACGCGCTTCGTCTTCAATGCAGGTTCTGCCACGTCTAAATTCGTTTATCCAGAAATAAACTGTCTTTAACGAAGGAGCAGAGTCTCCATGAACTTTGTCTAGCTCGGCTTTGATCTACGGTGCCGTAAACTTTTTTAATAAAAATGTTTTGTCACTGCCCGAAATTCATTTTTTTACATTTTGTGGGGCTACTGAACTTCTCCAATTCGAACGTCCGTAAAATCCGAACGACAAATGGCAAGTAGCTGAAATTTTGCCTGAGGTGTACTGCATCATAACTCTGTAAAGCTATGTAATCGCAAATGCCCTGTGGCGCAACCTCTCTGAAATTTACCAAACTTATCAAACGACCCTCATAGAGTACCTTATTAGTATGTGCCCCAATTAGGGCACCTACATCCGATTTAGCCGAAAAGCGAGTACCGTGACTTCGTTGGGACCATCCAACGTCCCCGATAACTATTATCAGTGGGATCCCTTCGTCGTCAACATTACGTGCAGCTATGGCAGCTTCCATCTCTTCTTTCATGGCCTCCCTCGTTAAATCTTCTACCTCTTCGTGCCAGATTTCACCAACGCTTTCTGCGTACTGACCAAATGATTTTTTGGTTAAACAAGGTACACTAATTACTGAACAAAGTTCCTATAAAAGGTGATGCCCAGCACCCACAGCCATCGTTCCCCAAGTAATTAAAGTGTTAATTGACAAATGTTTCCTTTTAGGTGGCAAAGTAAAATCCGATTCCTCATCAAACGGTGCATTCTTTTTCTTTCGAATTGAATTTTCTCTGAAGTCTCTTTCAGTATCAATGTAACCTGTACATTGACATGTCTCGCATTGCAGAAATAATGCGGTAAAGAAACCTTTTCGCATTTCTTTTCCGAAAATGAATCTACCCCCGCAGGATTCACTATGATTCAGGAATACCTCAGCGGTACGCTGCACGACGTGACCCATGTCAACGATCTTTCTACCTTTTACCCCGACTAACAACTCAGGTCGACTGAAAGCAGCTTGCTCTATGTTCAGCTGAACTGCTTTATTGTCCGCCTGGTCGTTTGTCCTCCCCTTGAACCATAGACTATGGTGAAAACTGCCATATGGAACTTCTGCGCTATTACTTGTGCAAGGAACTTCATTATATGCAAATTTGGCATCATCGTCGTTTCCGTCAGCGGCTACAATACTTTGTTCGTTTGAGCCGCTCGTGCCAGAATTGGCCTAATTAAAGAGACTTGGTTTATAGTGGCGAAGCCGGCTTCATAACTGACGTTTGGTGGACCAAATGGGGTTGAGATTTCGCAGGTTGGGCAAGGCCGGTGGAGCGTGACTTCTTCAAAGAAGCAACTTAGTGATGTGAAGTGTTGAATGGTCATCCATACGGGAGTACAAGTTGGAGCGTGATCAAATACCCAGCGGTTACCGGAACGGGACATTTTGTTGCCATTGCAGAAAAGTGTTCCTCTCGTATGAATGCATTCGTCGGCTGACGTGGCAATAGGGTTTTTGCTGAAAGTCGAATCATGTCCGCCAAAGAAAAATGATTCGACTTGTAGTTGTTGCAGCCACTGTCCGCGCATTTGCGTTGTGAAAGTTCTTGAAGGATCGACATCGCGGATTAATGTATATGTTATCATTTCTGGAGGTGATTCCACTGTTTTTGACAGCCATTGGTGAAGGGATTCGAAGTCGAGTACGTTGACGGCTGTCGCGCCGGTGCAGTTGCAGACCGTGACGGTAATTCCATTAATTGCTGTGGGGGAATGGTAAAGGGCCATAAGGAGGAATACGGATGTGAACGCATTTATATTCATCTATGCAATTTAGGATTTCCTTTTAGAATTATTTTGAGAATTGCGATGTATGTTTTTTTATTTTTTATTTTTTATATTTTACAAAGAAAGTTTTTAAGGAGCAACACTCGATTTACAAGATTGCCTTCAACATAATGGGTTCTCTTTTTACCGCAGGAAGAATAAATAGCAAACATGGAAATTCTTTCATAGCAATTGTAAAGAAACTAATATCGTGCAGCATGCAAAAGAAAAAGGGAAAACGAGGGCTAGGGGGAAGTCTGTCGTGCTCAGACTCAGTTGGCTAACTTTGCTGGGGGTCGCAATTTTCTTCGGTCTCTTAAGTAGACAGTCTGCCGAGGCAGGTGTTTGGGAATAGGGGCTGATGCCCGTTAAGCACAGGGATGCGGACAGGTGCAGGGTTATTCGCTAGTGTGCGGCGTGCTGCGGGCGTTTTACGCGTCGATATTCTAGAGGGAGGTCTAAGATTTGGCTGAGGTTGAGCGAGGGGTGTTGGGACGATTAGAGGTTGAGCTGGCAATGGTAATGGGGTTTTTCATAAGTTTGCGTTGTCTTGTGGGACACTGTGAAAGTTGACACTATCGACAAGCTCGATACCCCGTTCGATTTGGAAGTTTGACAGATGTGATAAATTATGGATCGCTATAAAGTATAGATTTAGCGATATCGAGTGGAAAATAACCTTTCGCCTGTCAAGAGGAACTTTCGAGCACTTTTTCAATCTGTTGAAAGAAACGTTAGAAAAAAGACAACAAACTTTCGCGAAGCTGTCTCTCTAAAAAAAGAATTGCGTTAACTTCATGGCAACTTGGGACGAATATCGATATCAGAGGTTTGGCAGATATTTTTGGAATTGGTAAATCTACAGCTGTTAATATTTTTCATGATACTTGCAAGTCAATTGTGACAAGTCTTGGGCGAAAAGTTATACGTTTAATTACTGGAAATGACTTGCGAGAGACTGTTGAATAATTTGCCCAACGAAACTTCCCGCAGTGTGTCGGCGTGATAGACGATATATTCTTGCCCCAAAAGTATTTCCGGCAGATTTTTATTGTGTACGTAAAGGAAGCTACACTGTTATACTGCAAGCCGCAGTTGATAGCTCCCTTAAGTTTATCAATGTGAATGTTGTCTGGATAGATTCTGTTCATGAACAGTAACCTTTTTAAATTCGCCGAACAGAACAGACTTTCCCCTCCAGAAACACATGATGTTGCCGGTGTTCAAGCACCATACTACATTCTCGGTGATGCGGCTTACCCTTTACTGCACTGGCCAATGAAACCCTTTCCAACGACAGCTATGACGCTAGAAAAGGAGCGATTCAATTGAGAGCTGAGCAGCAAACGCATGCTAGTTGAAAGAGCATTTGGAAACCTGAAATCTCGCTGGAGATACCTTTTGAAGAGAAACGATACGCAAGTCTTTAGTATTAACATCGTTATACAGACGTGCTGTATTCTTCATAATTTCTGTGAGGATCAGCGTGATTCGATTAATGATTCCTGGAATTGTGTTTTTGAAGAAGATGTTCATCTACAAGAAGACGAACCAGGGGCTTTAGCCGACTTCGCAAACCCAGAACAAATAAGGAATGCACTTCTTGAAAACTTACTTTGACTGTATTATCAATGATGTTGAATTACAACAAATAATTTCATCACATGAGTCATTTTTTTGTGGCGGCTCCAAAAATTTCTCCATGAGGTTGATAATCTTATCTTTCTTTCGTCTTCACGAATCGTGCGTTGTTTTGTAACGTAACATTCCCATCCGAACCCGCTTTGTAAAACTAAACCCGTCACACCTAGTAAGAAGTAAACCCTGCGAAAAAACCTTTTGTCGGCGCAATGCTCGCCGCCAAGTCCCCTCTTTACGACCTTGTTTGTGTCAAAAGGGGGTTATATAAAACAGGTATTGTTCGAGTAACGCGCTCAGTCTTACCTCATGTTACGCTGCTGGTGACAATACAAAACTTCCCTAAGATCTTGTGTCCAGTTACTGTGAAGTTTATCCTTAGTTATTCATAAGCCAGCAATCCCTGTTCGTACGATAACCACCGGACAGTTACGTAAGTATGAACATCTCCTTGCACGAAATTCATATTACATTGGTGGCAAACGGTGTGAACCAGAAGCCCCATCCCATTTCAGTCGCTACCCTCACGCTCAACGTACTCCAGTACGGCTGAAACATCTTCTTCGCAAAATTACCAGTTTTCTGAAAAACAGTTCGAGAGATTATTCCTCCCCGTACTCAATCAAGCAACCGTTTCGCAACTCCCGCGATTCACGGGAGAAAAAAACGGGCATATCGATCCGTACTCTTTTTAAAAGACGTCGGGCGGATAGCTGCATTCTCTAATTGGACGAAGAAACAAAATTACGAATAGCAAGTTCAAAATTAGTAGGGAAAGCCGGAGATTAATACGACATACGAGACCGTAAACAAATCACGACATACGACGATTTAACACGCTTACTAAAAGAACGATACGATGAAATTTTTTCGGAAGCGCAAATTCTAGAAACGATTCAAACAACCTCACAGGTCACAGACCAAGAAGTACAAGAATTCGCCGACGCCGCGGCAACTGACGAAACACCTTCAAGAATTCCGCCCCGATAAATCCCTTCTCCCGGAAGTTCAAAAGGAACGGGAAGAGAGTGCCGGCAGATTCTTGAAAACGAATTTTATTCGTGGTCTCTTGCCACACCTGAAGCGCTACGTTATTAATAGGGAACCGAAAGCATTCTTAGAGGCTGTGAGAGACGCAGCCAAACAGGAACGAAATGAGCGAATTGTCCCAACAACAAACGCGACAAGCGATCTCGTTGCGCAGCTCCAGGCGACTATAGCCGCCCTAACGGTCAACCAGTCCAGCCACCAGCCTAAGAACTGGTTCCGTTCTCCCCACGATAAGTCGCGCAGCCCCTCGGGTACTCGCACGAATTCATGGCAAAACCGGCCGCGAAACCAAAGTCCCTACAGGAAGCCCAGTTTCGATAATCAGGCTCTGTACGACAAACAGCACCGCAATCATGACCAACCAAGGTTCCTTGAAAACCAGCTACAGGTGCGATTTCACGATTCACCCTATCGGGGTAGACTGTCCGTTAGGGCGCAAATGATTTGCCAAAGATGCGGGAAAATAGGTCACTCAGCTCCAGTCTGTAGAGCAAGAATGCCTACGTATGATTTTTCAAAAAACTAAGAATGCCAATTGTAAATTACAGCAGAGGTCAGCCGGAGTTAAAATCACACAAAAACAAATCCCTTTGCACAACAACCCAACCACACCATATTTTCTGCAATGTTTTTATTGGTAAAACACCAATTAAATGCCTAATTGAAACGGGGGCAAGTCTCACAGTCCTACACAAACGCTCGTTCGAACTCATTAACCCACATTTACGGAAATGGATCGTCCCAACGGACGCTAGGTTGACTTCGGCAACCGGGGAGCCAATACCTGTCGTTGGCTGTTATATGCTTCCAATGCGCGTAGGAACCGAGAAAACTACCTATAAATGACACGTTGTAAAACACGTAGCCCACGAATGTATCCTCGGCAGGGATGCCATTAAGGCCCTAAGAATAATCATAGATGGAGCTAATATGGTAGTTTACATACCGAGTCAAAGCAGGGACAGACTTAACGCCATAAACAAAGTTCAAACCACCTCGCATACAGTACTTAACCGCACTAAACTTACTATTCCCGCGAGGTCCAAAATCATGAATTTTGTAACGGCTGAGGGATGCACTCTTAATTCCGGATTTTTTAAAACAAAATTACTACGGCATTTCTCAAATGTCCCACTACCCCTTGTACTCCGAAGAGCCCTCGTTGATGTTCAAGCAGAACAAATTTCCATATGCATCTATGATGAAGGAGACAGCGTAGTCAAACTAAGGAGGGGGACCCAACTCGGCACATTGTACCCAGCCGAAACCGCCTCTATCGCGGCTGTCCATGATGATCCTACCCTTAATTTTGTTCAAAAAGAAGATTTCAAATTTAACACTATGAAAAAACAGGAGCACACGGAACTTTCTATACCCCTTTCTAATTTTCGGGACGAATTGGCACAAAATGATAACGACCTCGGTCGGACTACGATTATACAGCATAGTAGCGACATAGGAGGTGAAAATCCTGTCTACCTTCGGCCGTACCGCGTTCTCGAAGCACAGCGGAACAAGATAGAACAGCACGTCCAAGAAATGTTAATGTAAAACATAATACAACCCTCTAACTCATCATGGAGCTCACCAGTCGTACTTGTCAAAAAGAACGACGGTCTGAACGTTTTAGCGTCGATTTCCGTAAACTTAACATAACAAAGAAGGACGTCTATCCACTGCCCAGAATCGACGATCCCCTTGATCCCCTAGGGAGTGCGAAGATCTTCTCTACTCTCGACCTCGCAAGAGGTTACTGGCAGGTGGAAGTAGCTCCTGAAGACAGGGAAAAGACAGTTTTTTTCCCACACATAACGGGCATTACGAGTTCCAATGCCTACCATTTGGGCTCACGAACGCTCCTGTCACATTTCAGCGGTTAATGCAGAAGTTACTACAACCTATTTGCAAGGATTTTGCACTCGTATATCTGGACGATATAATCGTATACTGGAAAAATTTTAAGGAACACGTGCAAAACCTTAAAACCGTTCTTAATCTTCTTTCACAACCAGGTATAAAATTGAAGCCGAAAAAATGCCACTTGGGAAAACACGAAGTTAAATACCTAGGACATATTGTCTCAGAACATGGGGTTACACCAGACCCCGATAAGATCGCTGCCGTGAAAAACTTTCCCACGCCTAAACGCACGAAAGACGTGAGAGCTTTCCTGGGCCTTGCGAACTATTACAGAAGATTTATAAAAAATTACGCTGTAATTGCAAATCCACTCACCAAATTGACGAGGAAATACGAAACATTTCACTGGGACGATGACTCAAATAATGCTTTCACATCACTAAAACACGCACTGACGAACTACCCCATCCTTGTATACTCAAATTTTTCCTTACCATTTACGCTTTTTACCGACGCTTCAAATGAGGCTGTCGGAGCTATTCTGGCCCAATATCCCAATAATCGGGAAGTAGTAATCGCTAACGCTAGTAGGAAACTTAATGCTGCGGAAACACGCTATGCTGCAGTGGAAAGAGAAGCTCTCACGGTAGTTTTCGCGGTAAAACATTTCCACTCCTACGTCTATGGGCGAAGATTCGAAATTGTGACAGACCACAACCCGCTTAAATGGCTTATGGCCAACAAGGATCTCATGTCAAAACTATCCCGATGGTCTCTACGCTTACAGGAATATGATTTTTCATAACTCACCGAGCCGGCCAAATACATGGTAACGCCGACTCCTTATCACGAATCCCGCTCGCTGCCATTTCACATGAACATTCACTCACACTAATTTCATTTCGCGCTGCATAAATCGAAGATCCTATCTGCTCCAAAATACTCCGATCCTTAATAAACAACAACCCTCGCAAAAACGGCTACCACCGCCCCTCACGGGAAATTAGAGCAAACGACTACGCAATAAACCCTGACAGCTTACTGTGTAGAATACGTCCCCGCGTACACGACAAAAGAAACTGCCGGTGCCGGTGCCCATGCCGGTGGCGAATGGCCCGTTCGAGCGCATCGCCGTCGACATACTAGGATCACTCCCCGAAACCTCCGTTGGGAACCGGTACATCGTTGTTTTTACCGACTACCTGACCAAGTGGCCTGAAGCCTTCGCGCTTCCGGACCAAAAAGCCACCACAATAGCCAAAATATTTTTCGAACAAATTCTTTGCCGTCATGGAGCCCCACGCTACCTGCTCTCAGACCAAGGACCCAACTTCATGTCCGAACTAACACACAACATATGCGAGTTCGTCAACACAGGCAAACAAAGACAACACCTTACCATCCACAATGCAATGGACTTACAGAACGATTCAACAAGACACTTGCTGACATGATTTCTCATTATATAAACGATAAACACAGACTGGGACGACCAAATTCCATTTTTGCTCTTAGCATACCGCAGCTCAGTACAATCTTCTACTTTAGATACACCATTTTACTTGCTGTACGGAAGGGATCCTACCCTACCAATA